>OMPB01085891.1:0-12771 GCA_900312615.1 Stylephorus chordatus | reverse complement strand
CTGGTTAGAATGAGAGTATAAGGCAGATTAAATGGTACAGTGTATGCGAGTGTAACGGAGGTCCTCTCAGTTTCCGTTACGTTTAGTGCTTCCTTATTGGTGAAGCATATATGCACAGCTTATTGTTGAAGCATATGTTAAAGTATGATAATATATTTTGCACAGGAAAGTAATTGCACAATGATTAATATAATAATGACACAAGCATTTATGTTTAAAGCCTTTATTGGATGGTCTGCTTTTAACAGTCGTGTGTTTTCCGTATGTGATCTAATGGATTAATTGAGGTAATGTAAATATGTGGCTGTTATTGTATGTAGATTTATGTTTGTTGTAATTACAGTAGATAACATATATAAAATAGGTCACCCTAGAGCACACCTGTTTTTGGTAGCGCTCAAGGGTGGGTATAAAGGCTGCAGCAGTATGTTCCAGCTATATACTGTATCTTTAAGCTTTATGCTGGATATCTTTAAGCTTTGTGCATTGGAATTGGAAGCGTCATTTGTAAATAAATGCCCACATCTGGGGGTTTGCTTTTTCTCCTGCCTCTGCCTCCTTACTTGTGGTCTAACAGTGAGACAGAGATGAGATTCAGTAAAATGAAGTATAAGTTACTGAGGAAGGGAGACATGTGAAGCTGATCAGCAGTCAGCAAGTGAATGTGATGGTGTTAATGAGCAGAACACAGTGATGAGATACAGTGTGAGAAAGGTAGCAATGCTCACCACAGACACGTTCAAATACATGGAAACAAGTTCACACACACAGATGTTATATCATATGATTCATGATTTTGCTTTGAAACAATTATCTCCCTTTTATTTTTGTATATGATATGTTTATATCTTCATTACACTGTTACTTCTACATTATCCATTATGTTGCTCTCAATGCAAATGTAAGCCTACTTAAAAGAAATAATTAATATTATTAAGTTACAGTCACTATGAGCGCTTTCATTCTTTCTCACACTCTCTTTATCTCTCTCTCTCTCTTCTAGAAAAGGAGGTTAACATAACAGTGATCTTATCTCCACCACCCACTTCAGAGAAACATGATGAAACCACCTCACACATTTCTTTCACCAGCTCCACACCCACCCAGAGCTCCACCCAGAGCTCCACCCATAGCTCCACCCATAGCTCCACTCATAGCACCAGCTCTATGGCTACCCCTAGCCCCCCAAACACTACGCACAAACCCAGCTCGCCTCACAGCGTCAGCTCTCCCACGAGCTCTCCCTCTAGCCATCCAGACCCTCCCACAATGACACCTGAAACATCACGCCCTACAAAGCCTGCAACCTATACCACCAGTGTACAAGACAGTTTAACCCCAGGCATCAGTCCCATGGAAGAGGCCAGTACCCAGCATGGAGAACCCTCAATTGTAGTCCCCACTATGCCCTTTGAGACCTCCAAGACTGCCCACTCGGCGCCCACAGCTGCCCCACTGAGCAGCTCGCCTGCCCAGGCCAAAACTCGTGCTGACACCCCCTCTCAGCTCAGCGTGGGAGGGGATGGTAAGTGGATATATATATATTTTTGTTACTTTTTCTATATTGGGGGAATTATTCAGGACTGTCCGCCATGAGTATATACCACAGAGCCAGACGAGAATTGGCTTCAGAACAAAGGCAATGCTGTTATTTGTTTTCCAGGACAAGCCAGTCCCTGCCTCTACACAAATACAGACAGACATACCACATCAATGAACAGACTCACTCACTCACTCACTCACACACGCACACACTCACTCACACATACATGTAAATAATCTTGCGCACAAAACACAAAGCATACACAAAAGCATGCTTTCCACCCTATCGACATCTTGCAAAAGTGCCGTCACCAACCATCAACCACTGGACAATCAGCGCTGTGTTTGCAATCTGGATGATCATGGGACTTGGGACACCAGCGTTCTCTGTTTCCTATATGCCTTTGTTTGTGTCCTCCTTGTCTTTCTCTGTCTTTTTCTCTCTCTTCTCTCTCTCTCTCTCTTATCTTATTCTATGCCTTTGCAAATAATTATAAAATGTTTACTGTTGGCCTTTCTCGTTAAACAAAGATTGAAAAGATTCCTTTCCAGACCATTCTCCTCTGAGCTTTTTTATTGGACAATAATTGGTACCAAGTAAACTGGGACTTTTGACTATTAGATGGTTGTGGCTATGTGGATAAAATGTGTTTAAAGTACACAAAACAGTCTGTCCTAGTAACAGTTGTGCATACAAACAAAGATATTCTTTCAATAAGAAATGCTTTATATGTGTCTAATACTAAAACACATGAAGCCAAACAAAGACACAAACTAACAAATACAGACAGACACTTATTTATTAGATAAAAACATCAACACAAAACAGTTATATGTGGTATGTAACAGAACTCCCAAGCACAAACGTACACTTATGTGAACATTTACAACAATCTGCAAGATTTGCGTCTTTCCCCAGCTTTGACTTCCCCTTACCAGGGCTCTGGAACTAGCCATTGGCCTACAAGAGTGCCCAGTTACATTGTCTATGCTTCCCATGCACTTCCAGAATACACACGCTGCACTGCAGCACCTGTCACTAGCATGTGTTTTACAGTTGAAAGCCATGTCAAGCATTTTATGGCTGTGCTTGGTTTGTGGGAAGAACACTTTCACAAATGCTATTCCTCTTTTTGGATTTTGAGTTAATTGAATTTCTTTGTTTTTTTTTAATTTTTTACTGCTGATGAATTTCTGCTGTGTGCAGCTGCTACAATACCAGCTTGTATTCTATTGGTTCACTTGATAGAATATTTTTGGTCTCCTTCAGCAACAGTGATCCACGAGTCAACAGCCGTAGACCCCCTTCTGGCTGGCCTGGTGTCAGCCTTCATCGTCACCGCAGTCATCATCACCCTTCTCCTCTTCCTCAAATTGCGTAGGAGAGACAACCGACCCGAATTCCGCAGGCTTCAGGACCTGCCCATGGTGAGCAAACCCTTGCCATGCTGTAGACACCTGTGTTTTCAATCTATTGTAATGTAACAACGATTCTTGTTAGATGCCCCAGCATTTGCTGTTACACTATATTTGCTGTTTTACATGTGCATTTAGAAAACTGCATTTGGGGTGTATCATCTGTCCATTCTGAAAAATATTTAGATAAATAATGTCCTACATGTGGACGTCAATAGCTAGGGCCTACAGTGACACGTGGTTATGTTATCGTTTCCTGTATAGGACGATATGATGGAGGACACGCCCTTGTCCATGTACAGTTACTGACGGAAGGTCCACTGACATCACCAGACCCCCTTGGAAGTCCACTACGGCCTCGCAAATGTCTCTCAGAGGAGTGTCCTTTCCTTCATCTGTGCCACGAAGAAAGACTTCTGGTTAGGGTTAAGCCAATATTCTAATCAATCTACCGAGCGTCTCTTGATCATCACAGATGGGGGAAAGTGAGACAGCTGAAGCTGCATTGGAAAATAACGCTGTTGCCTATGTAGGGGAGTCCTACTAAACCTTTTATAAATTGTCATTACAATTATTATCAAATAGTCCGGCATTCCACCACACACAATTTTTACACCAATTTATTTTTAAAAGAGGGGTCATACAATATACATCTTTGTCTTTCCAAAGGTAGATCGGGTTGAGATAAGGCTGAATGACTCCGATGCTCTCGTCCTTCCTTACTGAGCAGAAAAAACAACATTGGTAAGATCATCCCTGGGGTGATTCAGGATAGCGGATCTCTGTTACCTCACTATTAGGTGGAGGTTAATCTGGTGGAAAATCTATTCATGGCTAACCTTTTTCCCATGCCACTGCTGGTAATGGTGAAAGTTCCGATGGGTTTGGCTCCTTGACCTGACCGGAGTATTAAATCTACAAATCGTTAACTGATGCATACCAATATGTCTGTCTCATCGTGTTGTTTTGGTTTGGGTGAACTTAACCTAATTGGAGGCTTGGCTGTAAATGTTTAATTCTCATAGTTACGGCTGCTGTTTCTCTGTCAAATAATTTGAAAATGAATGTATGTTGGAACATATGATCAAATCCAAAACATGGCAGGTGATTGCTAAAGAAAACGCGTTGCCATGCATCTGTTATGGTATGTAGGTTTAAACAGTACAGTAACTACGTACTAGACTACTTTTGTGAGTTTTCTTATGATAAATAAAAAACCCTAAAACTTGCCACTTGGGATTTTAGCATGTACTTCACATCAGTGCTGAGATCAGGTCAAATGAGTACTGAGTTTTACACGGCAAAAAATATAAGATGTAGCTTTAAAACAAGACCAAGGTCTGAAACTCAGGGATGGTACCTCTATATAGTGTGTGTGTGTGTATATATATATATATATATATATACACATATTATTCAATCAAACTTATTTATTTGGTTACAAATACTTTTTTCATCAGACATTTTGGGTTTCACAGTGTACTAAGATAAGACTAGATGAAGCCAACCGTGAGTACATTTTTCAGTTAAAAGTTTGCAGTGAGCAAAATTTTTTAAGAAAAGCAATCTAGCACTACCTGTCATCGCTATCTCTCTGTATATTAATAGTATAGTTAGTTGTAATGTTAGGTGTTGCCTGACGTTCAATTTTCCAAACCACTCTGATGTACGTTTGGAGACAAATGTGAGCTTTAAGCTGGAAGTACTTGTGGCCGGAGTGGGGCTTTTACCTTTAGAAAGCAGCAAACTCAAAAAGGAAGTCTCATGCATAGATACTCTCAAAATGAGGTTGCACTTTATGTTCAAAGTCATGCAGGAACGTGGAAATTAAGTTTGTGTTTATGAGATTAGAGGTGTGTGTGTGCTTGTGTGTACATATTTTTCAAATGTGCACGAATTGGTGGGTATGGAAGGGGGTATTTAAGTGTTTTTACTCGTATATTGAAAATACTGCTGTACTTTTTTATTTTGCTTTAGTGTTTCTTTTTTTTTTTTTCCTGAGATCTAGTCCAAATGGTAGGAACTGCTCTTATTGTATGCTGTGTATGTCTGTATTGTATTCATACTGTATGTACACCCTCCATGCTCAACAAGTGCAATGCTTTAATCTCCATACAAACAGACACGTAAGACTAGGGTGCTGCTCAGACTTGTCTGAGTTTGCTGACTAGCCCTGAGATTATTCCCCATGTGTCTGTCACTTGTATCAGTTTAGTTTTGAACCAATATTCCTCCTTTTACTACAAATAAGAAAATGGTAAAATAGTCGCACCATAATGACAAATATTTGTTCAATTGGTTGTACTGTATCTGTTCCCAGTGGATCAATTTGCTTCCATTCATTATTTAATTGTATTTGTTACTGATCTTTTTTTATTCTTGTGTGAATGTATAGAATATATCTAAGGAATGTATGTCAGTGTAAAAGAAAGGAAAATGAACTTTTAGGAAAAAATGCCCCATGCATTTATTAAAGACCCTTGTTTTAATTAAGTAATTATATATGATTAATGCAGCCTAAAATATAACATAAGGGATTAACGCCATTATCTGTGCCGCTTTGCTTTTTACTACATGAACTGTAACTAGCTATGTCCGATTATAAATGAGTCCAGATGTTTTATATTAGTGTTCATTTGTCAACATCATTGCATAATTAGGATGTTAGGACGTGGTTTCTGTGGAAAATGGACTGATCTCTTTGTGCTACATGATTAAAGTTCTTTTTTAAGCCTTTTTTCCCCATGTTTCTCTGCCAGTAAGATCTGTGTTTTGGGAGTGTGGGGCTTCCTGTGAGGAAACTTCTAATGGCAGTAATATATAGAAAAACACGGAGCAACAAAAGAAACTATGCAAATGAAGGTTATTTTATTTAAACTTAAAACTGCATATTTAATTGTAGGAGCAGACCCAAAGCTCATTATTAAACACTACAATGCAGCACAATGGTTGGTAAATGCAATACAGTAGCAGCAGAAAGGCCTGATTCATCCACAAATGCTCCCAATTCTTTCTCCACCCACAACAACAGATAATGGCCTCCCTTCTTTCATTTCATCACTACATCAACCAGATGTTTACCGTATGTCAGATATGTAACATCAAACTACTGTATTTTGTTGATGGTTGTAGTTTTGGCAAGCATTCTTTAACTACAAGTCCCTGTATTACTACATCCCCCTCCCCCTCTGGGGGATACTGAAATATTTAACACAGTCGGTCAGAGAGTGACTCATGTCTGACATGGTAGCGTGCTCTAAACTTAGCTGTGGGAGTGTGGAAGAAGCATCAGTAGTACTGTAGCACAGCATCATGATAAATCATTCCCAGCTCCTTTTTCTAGATTATTTTGCCCCATTGCCTGCATGTAGTGTGCCATGATTAACACCCATCCTGCATTTGAAAGTTGACTGGGTGCCAACAAACACTGGACTCCGTTTATAAATCACCAATACTGCTCTGTCTAAAAACTATTTGTATACGAGCGGTCTTAAACATCTGCATTACCTCGCCCAGCACTTAACCAGGGACATTAGAAACCACTTTCTTACAGAGTAAACGGTGCCATTGCATCTGACGCACTGAAACAGGATATTAGGGTGGGGCTTAACATCAGAGGTCTTTAGCTGATTTTATTTGCGATAGCAGGAGTACTTACAGCACGTCCCAACAACATTGTGACATTCTTGGTTGGAATCTTATGCCTGCCTGTGCCTTCTACAACGTGACACGATCACATATCCATTTCACAATGCATTTCTTCCTTAGGGTATTTATACAATAGTATAAGATCATGCATCTCATTACATATATCAAGTCACAACTGATTAAACATCTAGTAAAGTCATTAAAATCTAAAATCAAACCGAAATACACAATACCAGAAAATGGTTGCTGTGAGAAAATATTTCACTTTGTCCATCAATGTGGCCCACTCCTTCCTCAGGCAATTTGTTCCCAGTAATCATTCTATTACATGTGGAAACAGTTGAAGCACATCCCACATTGCTTATCAGCTACCAGAGTGCCAGGATCTCTCTCAGATGACCAAGATCCGAATCACTACAATGACGTAGGTTCCCGCTTTTGTTAAAACCCAGTGACCCGGGTCGAAAATGATTGTTTCGACCCGGGTCACACTCTACGTAATTTGAGGATGAGGAGAAGGGTGATGATGAAGGCTGACACCAGGCCAGCCAAAAGGGGGTCTACGGCTGTTGACACATGGATCACTGTTGCTGAAGGAGACCAAAAATATTCTATCAAGTGAACAACAACAATACTGATATACTGAAATACCAGATTAATAGATAGTTGGTCAGTATGGTCAGTCACCCAGTTCTCTGATACCCTAATAAAGCAAACAACGTTGTATGAAAGGAATTTCATACCACATCATAAAAGAACATTTGAAAATTGAAAATACATTAACTTAGTGTAATAACATATTTATCTTCTTGTAACAGCTGGGAGGAACTAAGGGAAAAACATTGACTTCTAGGTCCTCTGCTCATAGGACCATTGAACTTTAACAAAAGGTTAGAGGTCATTAAGGCTAAGTTCAGACCCTAGTCCAAGGTTGACATCATCATCAAGGTCATTATTATCATCTTGATCTTCCTCATTATCAAAGTCCTCTTCCTCCTCCAAGCCACGGCTTGGACCAGCCATGTCACTTCGACTGGACTGAGTGCTCAGGCGTAGGCTCGGGACACTCTTATGACCAAGAGCTGCAGTAAGTGAAGAACAGCGAGGCAGCAGTTAGTGTTAGGTTGAGGTGCACAGTGAGAAGAGTGTGTATCCTTGCAGGTTTGGGGAGGACAGCAAAGAGCATAAGACAAGTGTGGCTGCATATGCTAACAAATCACCCAGGGAACCAGATTACAATCTCGAACGGAAATATTCAAACGCTGTTGCAAAACTAATGTGATGATACTGTATCTCTGGGCTTGTGCACAAAGCTCACCCAAGTCCACAGGAAAAGAGAGCCTTTGTAGAGATAAGTTAGATAAGTAATGAGTTTGACAGATTTTACCCCAAGTTTAAATCTGCTTCAGCTTTCCCTAACTTTGCTCTGGTCTGCTCTTTTACCTTCTCAATTGATCCATCCAATGTTTTCAAAAAAAAAACAACAACACAAACATTATCAGCCAGGTAAGCAAAAACCAAATACAGGCCAGTGCTGCACAATTAGTCAGAGATGTTTGGATGAATCATGCCAAAGCTCGTTCTTCAGATGTGTGGGGGGAGGGCAGGAAGCCTCTACTTACCAACCTTGCTTGGGCTGCGAGCCATTATCGTGTGCGTGAGCAAGATTGTGATCCAATTTGTAAGTGTCCACCCGATAAAAAGTAAACCGCTGTGATGTTGCAACGGAAGTACATGGAAACCTTTGATAGCAATATCTTGACACAGATTTGTCTTTCTGTGCAGTCACTGTGGTGTTTTAAGTCTCACCGGGTTCAATGTCCTCCAGCCATGACAGCTCTTCAGAGCTGACCTCCGCCAGACTGGGCGTGGGGCTGAAGTCCTCAGAGTCGGAGTCTGGCTGCTGACCTCTGACCTCTCCACTACGGCTACTGGGGAACTGAGGAGCTGGAGCTATATCTGTGGGCCAAAACAAAGATCTGTGTTGTATAGAATGTGTGTGAGTGTGAGTGTGTGTGTGTGTGTGGGGCTAACCTGTTGTGCGTGGCGGCAGCACAGATGTAGGTTGATGTTCACTGAGAATTAAATTCCTGACCTCGTCTTTCAGTTCTGAAACCGTGACTCTGTCAGAGGATATAAACAATAAAATGTCTCTGGGATCAATTATTTTATTTTTTATTTTTTAAATGATAGTATACATAAGCAAACGAAGATAAACATGGGTACCCGATCTGGCGGACCTCTTGTTGTGTGCACGTGTACTGAGAAACAGCCTTGGCCAGGTCAAAACTGTGCGTTCTGTAACTGTCGGTGAACTGCTCCAGCGACTAGGGAAAGCACACCGGGGGACAAGGGTGACGGAAGCCCACCGTTAAGAGCAAACGAACAGCAGCAAGCATTTCACCGCACACTGCTTGTACGACGTGGCAAATAAACTTTTGATTTGATTCGACAAAAGGAAACGGTAACAAGAAACAAGCACAGTCCTTGTACCTTGCAGCCGTGTTCACATCGTCTCCTCGTCTCTCTGACCTCTGCCCGTTGGACGAACATGTCCTCCTCCTGTCTCCCTGTTAAAGGAAGGCGGTAAAGGTAAACAAGACCATGCTCGTCTCCCGGCGTAGAGCTGAGAGAGGGCTGTGGAACATGAGCAGTCTTGTGGACGGGGGTGACTCACTCAGGCGGGTTTTCAGTAGGTCGACTTCGCCGCGCAGGTGCTCCAGCTCCTCTCTCCTGAGCTTAGAACTGAAACTGCGAAACAAGAAGAAACACTTGACGGTTGACATTCTCTTCTTTTGCTTTTTAACTCCTTTAGCCCCCCCCCGGAACCAAAAAATAAAACAGAAATCAAAGTGAATGACTCACCGTGAAAGAAGCATTCTTTCATGAAGAGTTTTAATTGAAGGGGATTATTGTCATTTAAATCTGAAATCCCCACCGTCTTTTACCTCTCCTCCAGGTTGCCTAGCGACGTGGCCCTGGTGATGTGGCCCCGGAGAGTGCTAAGCTCGCGCCCGACCTCTCTTCTCCACTGCTCCATCATCCTTTCCGTTTCTGGACTTTGCCCTCTCCTCATTTTATCCCTCTCCCGGTCCTTGGATTCCTCCCGCAGGCTTTGAATCTCCTCTGGGTGAAAAGAGAATCACTGTGCGTGCTTTACTTATCCCTTTAGTGAGTTGATTTCACCGAGAAATCTATCCATCTGTCCAGATCAAAGTAAGCAACTAACACAGTACAGCTTGTATTGATTGAAGCCCTTTGAGACTGTAAAAGTGATAAAGGGCTATATAAATAAAAATACTTTGACTTTGATTAAAGGTGCGGTCTCCGCCACTACATTTATGGCAAAAATTTTAAATTCTGCGTATATCTGGAAAGTATTCGACAGTAATCAGTGACATAAGACATTTGACACATCAATGACGTAATTTGAGCATCTGTGTGAGGAGCAGGGGCCAAAACGGGACAACCAATCCAATGTGTTCACTACACCTTTGATTGGACGACCCATCTGTCGGGTCAAACTGCAAACTCAATGTGCAGTTTGACGAATGCACATTGAGTTTGGTTTTGGTTTCGGGGCCATTTCAGATTGGGGAGGAGGTGTTACTTAGATTCAAAAAATTTACTATTTTTTTTCTAACTCAGCCGGCCGGAGACAGCACCTTTAATTTACTTTGATCTGATGTCAACCAGAAGCACAATTTTTTTTTATCAAGTTTAAAATGTTTTGTGAGGTGTTATGTTTATGTGAGGTGGCACTGTGAACCAGTGAGGAGGAAGAGATAAGGCACTGTGGCACAGCAGGTTACCTTGCAGTTTGTGGATTTGGTGTTGCTGTGACTCTCGCTCCCTCTCCATGCTCTGTACTTTTTTTGTGAGTGACTCAATTGCCTTGAGAAGACAAGTTAAAATTGGAACAAAGTGTTTTTTTAATGCAAATCAATGAAATATAAACTACTCAAAAACTGCTCAAAAGTTCCCTTGGACAAACGCACATTTTACAAGTACTAGCAGACCCAAAGTGACACAAGCTTAATCAGAGACCTGGGTCTGTATCTGTAGCTGAGACTGGACAGTGGATAAGTCCACCGGATGCACCCCGAGGGGGAGCGAAGAGGAGGGCCACTGAGATTGAGGGACTCGAGTTGGAGTAGCAGGGGGGGCAAAATCTGAGTCACGAATCACATCCCCCACTGGAAACAGATCTGGAGAAGAGGAGGAAGAACAAACATTTGGAGCAAGCAGTTCCAAATAATTATATTATTGTTGCCACACTACCCACACAAATTGACATCACTTTTTGAAGTCTGACATGCGATAATCTACACAGAAACAGGTCGTTTCCTGTTTCAGCCATTAATGAAACTGCAATTGCACTGGTTCACCAACCTTGACTTCCTTTAGAGAATTTCCCCGGGGAAGCCAGTCTTTCCTGTGGTGACAAAGCAAATTCATTCATCTGAAATAAATTTCCATTTTAAACCAATTTATTTGTGCGTACGATTACGTAGTGTGTTGTTTGCAATGTACACACCACACTCAACGTTACCACCTAAATTTAAATAATAGACTGGCATAAACAGAGAAAATCTGTAAAAATGTAAAATTAACATAATGCTGTTTATATACAGTATAGACCATTTGATTAACTCACCCGCATCTTGGCCACGCTGCCATCTGCTGCTGACAGGATAGAACTCAACTGATTGTCCCAGTTCATCTTGCAGTTGAACTAAAGAAACATGCATTTTTTTCAGACGTATATAATTTCTGAGTCTTGACTCTTGTCACATTGTTGTATCGCATTATCCAACCTTACAGCGGCCAACCATCGGCATCACATCCGAACCATTGGACATTTTACTTTTGAGACAGGATTAAAACGGAAGTGTACCGATAGCTCAGCGTCATCCAGTTACCAGACACAATTTCTGAAGGAATTGTGGAGGCTAATGATTTTAGTTCACCTGATTTGCGCTTTGTATACCCTCTATAATAAAATACGTAGGTTAAGGTACAGCAAGATATATAAAAGATAAAACACGCTTAGCTTGAATTTATTTTAGTGATCAATAAAGGTCTGCAATTACAAGCATTCTCACTGATTAATTGTACTGCACAAAGTAGATTGGTTCTTATTAAGGGACGCTATACTTTTCTCCGAATAGGACTAAACATGGAGGAATACTATAATGCTAGTACTTACAATACCGCGCGTGCAATCGAGTTTTAAATCCAGGAGCCCATAATAACAACGTCATTGCGTAGGACGTATTTACGCTAGACTACTGGGTAATGTAGTTCCGTCATTTCACAATCTGTCCTCTCATTGACAAGATACGGCTACTTACTATCAACATATCTGTGCATAAATGTCGTATGCCAAACATTTGTTTATTCATAAATAAAATGTCATAGAAACAAGAAACATCTGTCCTTGGACTTCACACCGACAGGATGGAAAACACATATCCCATAATCAACGTTTGGGTTGCCATTCTACAATGGCGTCCCACACGACCAATGTTGAAAGTGTTACGCGCTTATTAAATGACTCCCTATCAATTACCGGGTTTGAATGTTACGCTCTAAAGGTATGTTTGCACATCATGAGTTCATTGAGAAACGAGGAATGTTATGCGTAGACCCAGAAATGTAAGATCACGTACTGTAGGTCTTAATAGCTTGATACGGATGATCTGTTTATCCATTTAATACAGATCGGCTGGTACAACAAAAGGCTGCCCGCCTCTCTCCGTTTGTCCCATCCAGAAGATACCTTGGCGGTTGTGGTGCTCAGCACACCTGCCATGTTTGAAAGAGCCTTCCTTCCTTTTATGGAGGAGGGGTGCTGCCAGGGGGTGTCGGACCCAATCGATGAGTGTGTCAAACACTGCATCAGCTCTGCCACATCACATGTAAGGCCTGTGGGTATACTAAGTCACGTGATAGAAATGTCAACAGTACGAGAAGACACATTAGACAGAATGGTGTTGGTGTTGGTTAGGGTGACAGCGTTTCCTTTATCACATAACCCTAGAGCATTGTGTGTGTGTGTGTGTGTGTGTGTGTGTGTGTGTGTGTGTGTGTGTGTGTGTGTGTGTGTGTGTGTGTGTGTGTGTGTGTGTGTGTGTGTGTGTTCACCTTCCCAACCGCACCTCC
>OMPB01085877.1:2760-14954 GCA_900312615.1 Stylephorus chordatus | reverse complement strand
TAGCCGTGTCCGTGATTGCATTGTCTGCACTCTGCCATACAAAGTTGAATGTAGGCTACTTTTAGTAAGCTGAAGCACAATATTGTTTTGTTTTTATTATTCTGTTTTAAATGTGTGGCATTTTATTCATTCATATTGTTATTTATAAATATTTGCATACAAATGAATTTCTTCATAATGTTAATTTAATTGTTATATTTGTTAATTATAAATTGGTGGATATTTTAATAAAGGAGAATATTTTGATGCTCCAATTCTTATTGCCGTGGAATTCTATATTGACGTATTACTCACACGCACGCGCGTACGCCGTGGTACCGAAATTGGTACCGAGTACCGTGAAAATGTACTGGTACCGGTACCGACTACTGAAATTCTGGTACCGTGACAAGCCTACTATGCTTATTGCTCTTTTCTGACAAATGTACCTTTCTACTTTTGCATTTTGTAAGTCATTTCTGACATATGTACTTTTGTAAGTCGCTTTGGACAAAAGCGTCTGCCAAATGCCCTAAATGTAAATTTAAATCCCGGGCCAGAATCATATACAGGATTAAACATCAAATATATGACTGTGTTGACAGATATATTTACTGTAAATCACATCCAGATATATACTTATACTTTCTTAACATGCACAGAAATAGACCACATCCATGTTCTCTTTTTGGTAGGTACTTTCATTATTAAACATGCAATGAGCTACATGGAGGGAAAAGCACACTGTGCATTTAGCACCACGGACAGAACTCTTGTTAACGGGTATATGCACAAAAACACAAAGAGGGAGAGATCAACATTACATTTAAACTACTCAATCTGTGTGAGGAGTGAGGTCTGCAGTATGCATGTATTTTTTGTTATAATATTTGCATTTGTCATGATGTATTGATGGTAAACAATAAATTATGATGTTTAAAAAAACAATCGCCAAAATCCATAACAGATTAGGAGTACGGGATCTATTTAACTCCAACCAATCAATCTAACCTACCAGTTAGATTGATTTGCCAAATTAGCTGTCCATCAACAGCCAAAACCAGAAACAGAAACCGAAACCTATCTGCGGTAATATTGTCAATGTAAAGTGTGACCTAGAGCACCAAGCTATCTAGAGCAGGGGGCGGGCTCATCACTCAGATTCTGTTTGAAAAATGACAAAGTGTTTGGATAAAACGGGCGCTGCATACCCCTCCTTTAAGTCAGGCTTCGTATCTGATGTTGCTTTGCGCAGGATTCCTGAGAGGTGAGTAAGAGATGATCTGTTGGGGTTGACCCAAACAGTACAAACATCTTCTGAGCATGACTCCTAAACTTTGGAAAGGTTTGTTCATCAAGAGATGCATAGAACTTCGTCACTGACATTGTTTTGAATAATTCTCCATTCACTGCATCAGACTGAAGATCGATATGCTCAAGTTGCAGGTCAGTGGGAGCGTTATCCACACTGAAGGTGAAACTAGAGGAAACCAACAGCATGTCATTTTCCAACACTTTGAAATCCTCAAAACAATGAGAAAACTCACCGTTCAAAGCACGCAGCAGCAATGTATACTTCTCCCTCTGGTCATCTGATAGGGAACAGTCGGAAGGTGGGTGAGATTGTTCGCTTCTACTTGATGGGTCAGAAGGAGTAATTTTCCCTTGAAGGCTTTGACAACGCTGTACATCTGAGGTGTAAAAAGGCACATCAGATGTCTTTTTGGAATTCAGTTCATACAGCTTTCTCTGATACCTTAAAGGGAAACGGCCATTTTTATAAAATATTATTTTGGAGGATGTATAACATGATGGAGCAAATACTGCAACCTGCTCATGAATGCGCATATTTCAGCATGCGCTGAAATCCCGTCATGGATTAGTCCGTTCAGTGGATTTCAGAGCTATAACTTACTTATTACTTACTTATAATTACTGGACACCGAAAGAAGTCAGAAAGGTATGACAAAGTTTCCCTGTCTCAGAAGTGTTTATTGTTGACATAGAATATTCAGAAAGTGACAGCATGTTTATTTTTATTGCAAATTCGATACTCCATTCATGTTCATCATCTTGTCTATAGGGACTGCCTCAAAGTTCACTTTGATGACGCGTCCCTCTAGTCGTTTCCCAGCGCATCCGCAAAATATGCGCGGTCATGAGCAGGTTGCAGTATTTGTTCCATCATGTTATATAGCCTCCAGAATAATATAAATTTTATAAAAATGGCCGTTGTTCCCTTTTAATAACAACATATTTTGTCCACTCTTTCTGCAACACCCTACATTCACTGTCTACTTTCCTCTTCTTTGAAAAACTAATTTTTGTGCAATTTCCAGCTATCTACTATTTATAACTGTGACCTGTCAGTCACTGTCTGTCCTCGTGCAGTTGTTATTTATACGTGCCTTCAAAATAAATGTTGCACAAACGTTGGGAGTTCATTGGACTTTTAATTTGGATAACAAATACATTTTTCAAAACTTGACTATCATAAATTCTTCATGTGATCTGAGCATGATTGTTCGGGCCGTATTGAATCAGGTCGCGGGCCGGCCTTTGCCCAGGCCTGCTCTAGCGTGATGTTGATTCTCAGTTATTTCATTGGTTGGTAGATGTTCATTTAGAGATGACATTTGGCATTTTAATGTTTGCTGAAAGGGATGTTTTTTTTTTCTTTAAGCTTTGCAAATAACTTTATTTAAAAAGCAAACTTGAAACTGCAGTCTGAGATAAACCGAGTGACAGGCACCAGACAGCAACCGCCTCATTCCAAACTGCGTTCAGATCATTTTAGAAACCAGTGATGAAAATCAATGGGTCACCATGGTTCAGTCATTGAAGTTACTGAGCACACCAACACGCAACAACGCACCCATGGGCCATGCTCCAAAAACACCCACGCATATTATGCTCACGCAGAATGAAACCAATGACTGTCGAGGCTGGGTCTGTCTCTACACAGTGTTCCTTCGTGAACGTCCGTCCTTCGGATGAGACGTTAAACCGAGGTTCTGACTCAATGTGGTAATTAAAGATTCCAGGGCACTTAATGCAAAAAGAGTAGGGGGTTCTGGCAAAACTCCCAACCTGGCTCTCTCCATCTGGCCACCGAATCATCCCCCGGTGACGTAATTGGCTCAATGATTCCCTCCTTCTCCACCATAAGCTGATGTGTGGTTAGCGTTCTGGTGCAAAATGGCTGCCATGCTACACATTGGTGGTGGTTGAGATGAGTTTCCCTCCTTCACTGTGAAGTGCTTTGGGTATAAAGTGCTACAGTAGCCTATATAAATGTAATCCATTATTATTTATTATTATTATTATTAACTCTGAGCTGCACCTGGACCCTACCTGCACTCACCTGGATACCTCGTTAAACCCCTTGTGTTACTGTTTGAAATTGAAGTCTATGCTGGGAAGAGATGCAATGTGGAGTTGGCGTGACGTGCTGGTCAGTGTGCTTTTGGATAAAAGCATCCCATAAATGATATACACTGACTGCATTTGTAGCTTTTTAACCACTATGGCCAATCAAAGCCTGTGTTACGTTTAGCTTGTTATTCAGCCTCCTGGCCACCAGGGGTAGTGTGAAGTGTGGCCGGGCCGTTCTCCAACTAAAGGGTCCCTAATACACAAGTAGCTTTGGAAGAACTTTCCGGGCCACAGAACCAGAGAGTTCCCAGTTGTCCTGCTCTCCTCACAGTAGAATGATAGTACCATCTTTGAATTTGTGTGAGAGCAGCAGAGAGAGACTTTTTTGAGAGCGAGAGACAGGAAAGGCAGGAGATGATGACTCGGCAGCAAAGGGCTCTGACTGGACTTGAACTTGGGCCACTGCAGTAAGGACTCAGTCTTGAAGGCACGCACTTTACCAGGTGAGCTACCGGGGAGCCCGTGAGAGCAGCTTTAAAAGAAAACACCCTGTTGTCATATCCGCATCCCCCCCGTCCCCCTCCAAAAAAATGCAACTTATTATTCTACACACATTTACAGCAGTCACAAGGTTGACATTTTCTAATTAAACGTTTCCTTAAGCTGCTGTGTATATCTTCCTGGGAAGTCTGTGGCGAGGTAGACACCCTCGCTGCAGAGATGAAAGAAGTCATTATTCTCCCTCGCCCACCGTCCTCTCTCTCTCCTGATCCAGATAAAACTATTCCATTTAATCAAGTGCAGGCGGCGCGACTCCAAAAAATGCGGTCAGGAAAATGCACCTAAACAAGTAAGTGTGAAAAACAATTCTACCACGCAGAAACCCTCCCACAGCCGTTACACCCACACACAAAAACACACACACGCACACACACACACACGCGGTGGTAAGGCATTCATCACTGGTTTTTCCCTCTGTTGACAACTTGCTCTGTTTTAGTATTATAATTGTCAGCAGCCAATGGGATGAAGGCAGAGTGGGAGGTCTTTAGATGTGGCCGGGCAGAGCGCCCCGCCCCGCAGAACAACACCACCAACGCCCTAGCCCGCAAGCTGTGGCAGTTCCTCGCAGCCTCGGGAGCTGCTTGGGGGCCCTCGGGTGACCCGAGGGCAGCCAGGGGGCAACGGCCTATTGTTCCCCGCACGACCAGTTGGAGTGAAACCCATCATCACTGTAAACAGCTTTGAAGAGCCCAGGGAACAAAAGGGTGGAACAAGAGAAGAAAGGACACTTTTAATACACTTTTTAATAAACACGAAACACACTGAGATCAACCAGGTTTTTGTTCAGTGCACGTGAGGCATATACAAAATAAATTCACAATCCCAGCACCTCTGCCCTAATATAGTTTTCACTTTTCTAGGGTTTTGAAATTCAGTTTTGATTGGGGACCATATGGGTGAGGAGGGGTGCATGGAGGTGCATGTGTCTGCTGGTTAAAGGGGAAAAACGGCCATTTTTATAAAATTTATATTATTCTGGAGGCTATATAACATGATGGAACAAATACTGCAACCTGCTCATGAATGCGCATATTTTGCGGACGTTTGCGGGAAACCACTAAGGCCGTTCCAGTGGATTGCAGAGCTCCGTTGGAGAGCATTTGCATAAACTATAATTACTGGATGACAAAAGAAGTCAAAGGTATGACAGTTTTCCTGTCTCAGAAGTGTTTATTGTTGACATAGAATAGATTCAGAAAGTGACAGCATGTTTATTTTTATTGCAAATGTTGTAGAAATTCGATACTCCATTCAATTCTCCATAAAGAGTGTCTCAGAGTTTACTTTGATGACACGGCTTTGATGACACCTTAGCGGTTTCCCGGCGCATCCGCAAAATATGCGCGTTCATGAGCAGGTTGCAGTATTTGTTCAATCATATCAATTTTATAAAAATAGTCATTGTTCCCCTTTAATAAAAGAAAAGTGGTTACCATAGTTACCATTTCATTATTCAACGTCCAGGATTTGGGCCTCACTGTTGACCTACTCTCAGTTGCGTGTAAGTGTGTGTGGGACACTCTCTCCCTGTGTGCTGTGTTGCCACTCTGCATTTACTGCATTTACTGTGTTTGTTTGCATGCTAACCTATTTTGATCTTGGCGACAAAAATGGGGTGTTTTAAATATCAGTAAATAAACAATGCTCAATTGGTATTAAAGTGCCTAATGTGTGCCAAGAAAATATCCCCCACACCATTACACCATCAGCAGCAGCCTGAAGCATTGACACAAGACAGGGGGGTCCATGGATTCATGCTGTTTACGCCAAATTCGAAACCTACCATCTGCATGCCGCAGCAGAAATCGAGTAACCAGACCAGGCAACGTTTTTCCAATCTTTCCAGTGTAGTTATGGTGAGCCTGAGCCCGCTGTAGCCTCAGTCCCCGGTTCTTAGCTGACAGGAGTGGAATCCGGTGTGGTCTTCTCCTGCTGTAGCCCGTCCACTTCAAGGGTCTATGAGTTGTTTAGATGATTTTTTTGTTGTTGTTTTTCACACCATTCTCTGTCAACTCTAGAGACTCGGGTGTTAAACTCCGTTGAGGTCAGCATCAGCAATTACTCCTCAATCAAAGTCACCTAGATTAGAGGTGGGATCGGGCCGAGATTTGAGGTAGTAGCGAATCCAGTTATGGCAGTCTGCCGCAAACCGCCCTCAGCAGCCGGCATCTTGCAACCATTATCAATATGTCGCTGCAAGGATGAATTCCCAGTCTTCTTGCTGTCATATTTCATCAGAAGCCCGCACGCTTTACATTGTACAAATCCAACTGCTTCGTCATCTTCGGTATTGAAAACTAAATTGAAGCTCTTCTATACCGCCGATTTCCCCTGGTTTTCCCTAGTTTTAAACTTCCCTGACATCAAATATTTTTCCACGTCGTTCAAGTCTGTTTCTCTGCCATCCTTAGCAAGGTTTAGGGGGCTTGTTTTTAATTCCTTTAACGTTAGATTTAGTTGCTTTTATTTTTAACTACTCAAGTCGTTTTTTAATCCGTGCTTTGTCTGACTAGACTAACGAAAAAAAAAAACAGAAAAAAAAAAACACACAGAATGTATGTCACCGAGCCCGAACCGTTTCCGTTTTCTGTCACTTCTGAAATACCGGCCAAACGTCGGGCCGGGTAGCCCAGCTCTAACCTAGATACCAACAAGCACAAACCAAGCTATATAGTATACACTATACACAAACTCATTTTAAATACATACGTGTGTGTGTGTGTGTGTGTGTGTGTGTGTGTGTGTGTGTGTGTTGATTGAAGAGTACACTAACTACAGGCTGTTCACTAGGCTACATCATGGTCTTCCCCTCTACTTCTCCACTCTCTACTGAGATTACATAAAATAAGAAATGGATGCAAATCATATTAATAATAAAGTAGCAGACATATAAATGATAGAACACAACAGTAATCAATGCACATTATGCGTTAATATTTACAGACTTTTGCTGTAAATTGTAAATTGCTGTAAATATAGTCAATGCTGGTCTCTGTCCCTTGTGAACCATGTGATCGTGTGGCGGCGAGATCATAGATTGTCTCAACTCGCTCTTTCAATGGCCCTGGACCAGATGTTTTCAACTCCTGATTATACAGTTATATATCGCCGATTCTATTTTTTTGAATTCACTTTTTTTTTATAAAGGAAATAATTACCCATCATAGCTGGCTACAGCCATGATGATGTATGATAATAATAATGATTAATAATGATTAAAAGGTACAAGTGCTTCACGTCACTTCCTGTCCACCCCTAAGGTAACGCCCCCTTTCATAGCCACTATTGAAGATAGAAAAAAATTCCTTGGTTGATTTGGTGGATGAAGTGAAACTAAAGCGATGTCGGCAGTAACGTAGTGAGTCAAAGCTGTTAGTGGTAGGATCATGTTCACATGAACACGCTTGCAATTTCATGTTTGAATAACCGCCCCTACTTTGAGTCCTGCCTTGACAAGGATTTAGATGTCATGAATCCTCCGGTGTGTGTGTGTTATTTATTCTTCATTTCCTGTTTTATTTTGTAGTTTTTCACCTGTCCTCATTTTAGTTCTCTTCACTTCCTGTCTTAATTGTCCTGATTTGTTTTACCTGTCATTAGTTTTAGTATTTATGTCTATTCACTTCCTTTGTTCTTTGTCGGTTCGTTTTCTATGTTTTCGGTTTGTTCATGTGTTAGTGTTCGACCTCCAGTGGATTATTTGCCTGTCTGCCTGTTTTTTGCAGGCCTACTATATCTCCAGTGATATTTTGCCCTTGCTTGTCTACCTGTTGCTCCAGGCCTCTCTGCCCTTGCCTGCCTGTCCTATTGTGCTTACCTGTCCTGTCTACCCTGCCTACCTGTCCTGTCTACCCTGCTTACATGTCCTGTTCCTTTGCCCGGTCGTCCAGTATTCTGTTTATAAATAAAAGTTTTCTTTATCATCTTTGTCCGTTTCTGCGGGTGGGTCATTTACATTTATATTTGTAATGTAAATGTCCTAATGCCCAGTAAGCGAGTCTGGGCGAATATACGTCTGTAAGTGCTGTTAATTTAATGTATTTAAGTAATGGTGACGTACGATTACTAGCTCAGTCTGTAATATTACGTTGTGTTCGCTGCTAATCAGCGATATTCAGTTGACCCGGTCTATTAGTTAAGAGGTTGTTGTCTATTGTGTGTGTCGCTAGCTTAGTAGGCTATTCTGTTTATCAGCTAACTAGTGCTGTCAGGCAGTAAATGCTTTGTTTTCACTTTTTTACTCGCGATATATTCGCGCGTGTTTTCAGTTAATGTTAATTAGAATACATGCTCCTGTGATGTTTGGCTGGTTAATACATATGCATGCAAGTAATGCATATCTATGTTAATAAGTTAATAATTAATATTATTTTAATAATAATGTTACTAATACAATACGTAATGCACACAATTCATTACACTTTGTTCAGTTTGTTTTTGTGTCATTCATGTTATTACAATAAAAGAAAAATAAGAAACCAAAACAAGACTACCATCAAACTAAATGCAGTCTACTCCTGGTCTTATTACACCTTCCCGTGTTGACTGTCTGCCTAGCTTTGCAAGAGTGGCTCACACATTGTGAGGGCAGAACACTTAGCATTTACTGAAGCATATAGGCCTAATTTGTGACTGATGTTTGTTTACATCCTGCACCCCACTCACAGACCCCTCCCCTCAGGAATCCCTTCTTCCCCTCGTTAACTCTCCACCCCCTGTGTGTAGCCCTACTTTAAGAATATTCCTGTTATCTGTAGTGACCGGTCGGATGGCCATCCTGTCCGTAAGATGATGCGGGGCATAGATAGGTGGCTGTCTATACTTGTTAGCTGTGAACTGCCAGGACAGCCAATCAAATATCAAATGTTCATTTCCACCATCAATCTATCCAATTAACCCAGCCTCCTTCATAGGAATGGACTGGGGATAATCCATTTAAATATCAGGAGTCTACTCCAGAAATTAGATTATGCAAGAATCCTTGTTATACAGGTGGATCCTGATGTTTTATTTTGTAGTGAATCACGGTTAAATAAGAGTATCACAAACTCGGACAATTCCTACAGAGTGGTTAGACTTCAATTAAATTGGCTAAGTAATATCTCAAACCATTTTAAGGTAGTTAGTGCTGATCTAAATTTATCCCAGCTTATAACAGAACCCACTAGGCCTAACTTGAAGGACTATTAAAAATCATCTTTAATTGATCTTATATTTTCTAACAGTGCTGATAAAATGATGGCCTGTGGGGTATTTGATTTAAGCATTAGCGTCCATTGCTCCACGGCGTGCGTAAGAAGTACTAGATTGGTGAAATCAAGGTCTCGCATGGTTATGAGGAGAAACTTTAAGCACTTTGAGCAAGCTTTCATGGATGATATTTTGCAAAGCAATTTCCGATGCATAGCCGAGACTTCTGATGTTCAAGTGGCACTGGATCTTTTTACAGAAATATTTCTTTTGTGTGTTAATAAGCATGCACCTTTTAAGAGGTTTGGAACTAAAGACAGAGTTGCACCCTGGTTTTCACAGGAGCAACTTAGAGATAGAAATAGTGCATGGTCTCGTGCTAGGCGCTCAGGGGATTCTCAACACTGGCTCTCCTTCAGACAACGTAGAAATAAATGTGCTGCTGTACGAAAATCAAAATCTGAATACTATCTAGATCTAATTAATAGCTCATACTCCAACACAAAGATTTTTTGGAAAGCTGTAAATTTTAATAAGAACAAAAACACTTGTTCGTTGCCCACACAAATAGAGGTTGATAACTGTGTTATTTCAAATCAGAATGAAATCTGCCTTGCCTTTAATAGGCACTTCAAATCTGCAGGACACTTATTTGACAGGGACTGTACAGGGCTCCTATTAAGCATGTTGATACTGATGTCGATTGCTCCTCTCTGTACTCATTTTGTCCCTCTTCATGTATGGATGTATTTGATGCCTTGCAATCCATAGATCCCAGGAAATCGGTTTATATAATATGGTTGGTTGGCCTTCTCTCTCTGAGAGGCACAACAAGCACTGGTATCTACAGTATTTATTTTCAAAACTGTTATAGGACAGTTACCTCCTTATATTACAACAATGTTGATGTGGAACCATGGTACCTACTTGACTAGGTCGAATGACTGGCTACTACTCAGGGTCCCCCGAGCATGCTCTGATCTTAGGGTTCCCCGAGCATTTTCCTATAATGCCCCTCACTCTTGGAATGCCCTCCAACGTACTCATATGTTGAATTCAAAATGATGATTACAAACCATTGTATATCGTTTTGTAACTGTTTTTAACTTGTTTGTTTTCTCTGTCTTCTGTTGTTTGTGACTTCTTATGTCGTTATCTGTGTTTCTGTTTTTATACTGTAAGCTAGACCTGACTGCAAATGAGGGTAACCTAAGTGCCTTTCGAGTTGAAATAAAGGGTTGAAATGAAATAAAATTCAATATAATTTATTGCAAAAACGTATGTTATCTTAGCGTATGCTAAAGGTTGCACTCATTGGGGCTTGAGTTGAAAACCAGCCTAAAGCTTCAGACCTTTAGATCACTTCCAGTAGGAAGCCTTGTAGTTTAGTTAACACTGAATAAAAGCAGCCTGTGATATTCAATTGAGGACGCTGCTTAACTCACTCAACCGGGGCATCATGTTTCACATTAAGAGCCTGGCTATAGCTCTCAAAGGCTCTGTTCAACCACAACTCTCCTGCGCGTATAATATTATATATGCTGGGAGATGTACTTCATGGTTCTTTCTTATGCAGTTGCCCAATGACAATGTTTGAGCTCCTCTATGCAAAACTCCCCTATGTTAAGAGGGATTTGTGTAAATGTTTGGACTCGTGCTGCGTTCTCTAACTAACCCGTCCCTACAGCGCCGATTATTTTTTTTTAATCATATTTGACAGGAATATTATATTGAATGTGTCAGGATTTGTCGTGGTGGCAGTTTCAAAGCAGCACTTGGGACATGTAAAGCAACATGCTGGCTCACAGTGCAGGGAAGGGAGTGCTCACGTAGACAGCGCAGGGATGCTGTGATATGACGTCAATGAATAAACTGCTACTCATGCATCTGCAAGCACCATTAGATTCTCTACATCTCAGGGGGGGGGGGATGTTTTCCCTTGATATGTTGTAGTTTATTTGTTGCATCCATTTTATGTATTTATTTATTTTTGTCTCTTCAGATAGAGGTCAGTACTACTCTTCAGATAGAGGTCAGTACTGTAGGACATGAAGGAGTAACAGTGTGATGTATAGTCATATACTTGTCGTCATGGGAGACCTGGTGACATATTTAGTCGTGAATGTGTGTGTGTGTTTGTATATAGGATGGTCTACATACAAATGATTTCTTTCCACTCATGGGAGTCCTCCTGCTCTTGTGTTTGTGAGATTTATGTGCCTGGTGATATACTTACCGTATGCAAGTCTGCATGTTTCTGGGTGTCTCCGTGTGTGTGTGTGGGTCTCTATGCGGGCCTGCCCTGCACGTATGTGTCTAACGCTGATGTCGTTGAGGAGAAAGCATAAAGAGATTCTGCTGCGTCTCCATTGTCTTCCTTTAATCATGACCCACATAACTCAACCTGCTGATGTCAGAGGGAGGAAAACCCAGCGTGTCTCCGGCAACATAATAATCTTTCATCTATCTTCATGTGTTCTTCATTCAGACCAAAGCAGTCGACAGCAGAGAGGGTCTAAAGTAGTGCAGGTCTATTTACCTTCTGTAACTGTAAATGTTAAACATTACAATATTATGAATAGTATTATATATAGTACTATATATGCAATCTACACCCTGTGGCCATTACATCTAATATTATACATTACAATATTATATATTACAATGTATAATATTGTAATGGTTACTAATATAATATACATATTATATTATACATTACAATGCTGTCATGTTATTTTACAATATTGTAGTCAAATATTTTTAATGTGATCTTTCTATCAGCAAAATATGACAATGATATATTTAAACAATTTCATGAACAATTACAAAATGGAATTGGAATACACTATCCATGAGTTTCCTGAACTATAACCTTTCCCATGATCCCTTGCAATCCTATAACGGTTCTATGTGTGCGACTTCCGGTTAACGTCCACTCGTCTTTGTTTACATGTTAGCTAGCTATCTAACTTTAGTTATGTAACACGTTAAATTATGGAAAACAAATCGCGATGGCTACATAACCCGGAATGTTTAACGAAAGATAAAACAGTGATAGTGCCACATCCCTCAAAATTTCGAAACTG
>OMPB01085875.1:2907-16979 GCA_900312615.1 Stylephorus chordatus | reverse complement strand
TGCATAGACCTTTAACCAGCAGCTTTTGCACACCATGTGACATCCAATATATCAATGTGTTTAAACTTTACTTACTGAGGTCAGAGTAGATCTACAATGTCTTTCCATGTGTGCATGTTTGTGTGCATGTTTGTGTGTGTGTGTGCGTGCGTGCGTGCGTGCATGCATGCGTGTGTGTGTGTGTGTGCGTGCGTGTCGGTACGGAAGCAATTTCTGTTGACTGAAGCTTATTGTGTCACATTGTGTACACAAGGTAAATGAAAACGAAGCCTTCTAAATGTGTGCGATGGCAGGCTGGGCAGTGATACTTGTGAGATGAGACAGGTACAACCTCTACCTTCATGAAGTTAATGTTCTCCGCTTTGTGGTAGAACATCTGTGCGGAGCTCTTGAGCTTGTCCGCTTCCTGTCGCTTCTCCTTGAGCTGCTGGGCCTGCTGGGAGTTCTTGTGCTGATACGCACTATGAGCGTTGTCCAGCAGCTGCATGGTTTCGTTTAGGTCCTCTTCGAGCAAGGCCTGCATCCGCCGATATTGGCTTTTCACACGCTCCTTGAGCTCGCACACTGCATCCTATGCGGGAGAGAAGGAGGGATCCAGCTGTCAAATTGCGAGTGCACTCACACGGCTGCATTCCATCTCACAAACGTATGCTTACGCCTAGCATAGATTAGGATTAAGCAACCTCTCGTCGACACACAAAATAACCAACCTAAACGTAACCTACCAAAAACACCATGAATGTGATTTACTATTTTGGGCTTTTGAAAAATCAATGTCTTCTTAGCAGACCTGGAAAGAGCCAATTGATTGGGGTGGTGGGTTGCGGTGCATGCGTGTAACTTTACCTTCACCAGTGTCTTGTCCGACTCCAGTTTACAGAGCTGCTCGTCAATGTTCTGAACACGGCCATCCAGCCTTTCCTGCTGCCTCATCAACAGGCTCTGTGGCCAGATGAAAAAAAAAGATTGCATGAATAGTTCAGCAGACTGAGGCACATGCATACACACCTGTACACACACATAAACAAAAGGCCTATGGCGTGACCTGTGTCAATCCAGTATTTGACAGTCACTACGGTAACCTAGTCCCGAAACCTAAATAGACAGAGGGAACAACAGCCATCGGTGAGGCTGACAGCACAAGAGAAAACCTTTTCTACTATTTTTGTTTGTGTAAATTCATACGAAAGAATGAAACATCCAAGCTAATGTTGGGACCAGCCCAACTCGCTCTTTATGTGTGCTGAATATACAGAAAGAGCCAAAGCGAAAGGCCCAGTGAGCATAATCCCCTCTCCATTTACTGCAGGAGACGGAAATCAATCTGCAGTGAGAGGCTGACAGCTAACAGGGATCAGGGGAGGGCAGGTAGGGGTTTTTAATGAACTGATTCTGCATGGGAAAGGCACGATGCCCAAATAAGAGAAAAGCTGCTGTCATGGCAACAAAGCGCCTGTGTATGTATTTATATGTGAAAGCTAAAAATGCATGTGTGTGTGTGTGTGTGAGAGAGAGAGAGAAAGAGGACGGAAAAAAGGGACTCCCACTGCCCCCCCTCTGCGTTCTCATCTCGCCACATGCATGGCTACCATTGTTTGCATTGGCCTCTGTGTCAGTGACAGATTGTCATGTCTGTGTGCGCAGCACTGGGGTATGACTCTCTCTCCCTCTCTCTCTCTCTCTTCCTCGCTCCCAGTGAGTGCAAGGGAGAGAAGCAGATAGAAGTAAATGCATAGTAACACAGAGGGTCTGCTTTCACACAGAGTCCAATGGCCAATGGGAGCAGAACATATTGAAAACACACTTAAAATAGTGAGCGGTGAAGAGTGGAAGAAGCAGAGAAACAGATCCGAGAAATACATCCTTGGAAAGATATAGTTAGACAAAGAAAAGGACATTCCTGCAGTTACTAGTTAGTGGGACTTGAGAAGTGGCTACATTGTGGTATCACAGCAACAGGCCTCTTTAGCTGCCTACAGCGCTCATGGTGTCCTAAAGACAACTGGCTGGATCCATTGTTGTTAAACATGCTATCTATGGGACACGTATTTCACGTTCCGCTCTGTTACCCTGCTCTGCATTACTCTGCAACACATTGCACAACAGCGCGAGACGGAAGTTCACTGCTGATCCTCGATTCTGAATAATGGACCAATACACCTTCCTTGTTTACTAAACAAGATTGCTCCAAGTTTTGTAAGATTATTCAAAAAATACTTTTCATTGCAAAAGGTGTCTGTTGGTTACCAAATTAATTATTTTGAAAGTTAGTTTTTTTTGTGGCTAAAAAGTAATACATAGCAATGTTAACGGACGTGATTAAGGCAATTAAGAATGATATAAACTACAATGTGCTTTCTGTTAGTGGAATCTCAGTGGAGTGTGAACTAGGGATGGGGCCCGCCATAGCCCACCGAAGCAGGGCCCACAATCACAGCGCTATCACACCTGGTACGTTGTCCTTCAGAAAGCTCTAATTATCCACACATCTTTGTCGTGGCCCAGCAAGCCATATTGTTTACTACTTTTTACCTTGTGTATGATGATTAATAGACACTCTTTAATGGCATTGTATGTTTTCAAGAAGATAAGATTAATTATCGTACAGGTGCACACACATGCACTGAACGCACGCACGCACGCAGACACACACACACACACGCACACACAGACCCATGCAGGGAGTGGTGACTGCCAAACACAACACACAAGCATGCAGGGAGGGTGACTGAAGAATTTGTCCTCTGCATTTTCCCATCCTCGCTGTCCTTCCTCCAGGGGCAGCCAGGAGCAGTGGGCAGCCCTTTCCATCGCGCGCCCCGGGGACCGATTACAGATCCACATTGTGGGACAGGACAGGAGAGCATTGTGCATGTTTTTAATTGGGGTCTTAATGTAGGAGGAGACCTATGTGAGCACGGGGAGAACATGCAAACTCCACACAGAAAGGCCCCTAATCGGGACAGCCCACCTGAGCATGGGGCACCGACAGGCCTGGGGAGAACTTGCAGATTCCCCCAATGTCAACAGTACACCAGGCGGGAATCAAACCCAGGACCTTCAAGTGCTTGCACTGCTGCCTCACGGTTCAATTGACAGATATGGCATTATCCAATGTAATTCCAACTCATTTTCAACAGCAAGGGCTGAGAATACCGTAATTGAAAATTGAATGCATAGGCAGGCACATAATAATCGGAGGGAGGCCGTCCCAGCACTGGTCTTCTCTCCTTACAGTCCATGACCACCTTTCATTTTTAACCCTTCACCTCAAACTTAAGTCACGTGATATTTAGTCAAATCGATTTCCTAAGAACCGTTCTCCACTTATTCGTTATTCAAGTGAAGTCAATGGATATCATATGTCTAATAAATGTTTGCCAATGTCACGCACCCATGACACATACAGTTACGGCACACACCGCACCTAACAAAACATCACCCCATTATCTTTATAATACATAATGTTTCAGTCAAGCAATTAGGGAAAATACGCCCACATATCCCATAAAGCATTGGTTTATTGGTTGCACTTGGGAGCTGCCAGGAAGGTAGTTAAGGAGTGTTTCCAATATATTTTAGCCTTTATGAACGAATTTGATGTGAACTACGTATGTGTTGTATAAACCCTATGCATCATATATACTCTTATTAAATATCATCCCTGAGGTCAGTTTCAAAAACATTCATAGAAAGTTGGCTTTGCGTTGTAGCCTGGGGTTTACTCTGCCTCCGTGCCCTGTGCCACCACCTTGCTTATTTTGCCTTGTTCCCTCGAATGCTCCCTTTGTTCTGTATGCCTGAAATAACAGGAGGCAAACATTGGGAACATTCTGTTTGCTGATCTCCCTGGCAGCGTGAAAGCCTACATTTATCAAGATTAAACCCACCAATGATCACTTTTCCCACTGTCCTATTTTGCTATCCAGACACCCCCAGGTCACGCAGGAAGCTCATGTTTAAATGAAGAGCCTTGGGCTCAATGAACAGAGAGCCTCTTTCACAATCAACTGACAACTATTCCCCACATCTGATGTCATCGGACTGCCCTCTGCATTCTGGGGAACTGACTCACTCCGAAACAGACACTGGGAGCAGCAGATAGCAGCGCCTCCATGAACTATGACTTCCTGCTGGTTGCTTGGAGACAGCTAAGGTGAGGCTGCGTGGGAAGTAATTTCCTTCTCCCCTTGTCCCAAGATTGAAATTGCTGTTACATTACGCTTACTTCCTCTTATAAGTTTGAGTGTCCACAGTGGGCCACTGTCAGAATCTCCTTTGCACCAAAGAGTTAAAGATAACTTCAAGTTATGAAAATTGTTGAAGAGAGCATATTCCCTCTCATCACATAGGCAGTAGTCTGATTCACAGGGAGTAGGCTGTGGGTATAAGCCTGCCATTGGGCAACTATTTCAGTCTGTATTCTCCTCCCCTTCCGCCATCTGCAACACTATTTTGCAAGGGCACCATCATTGCATGCCTTAGCGCTACCCAATACGATTGTGATTGTTTTAAAGAAATACAAACAAGCCAGCCGAGTGTTTTTCCCCTATACCAGAATGATGGGTTCAGCCAGACCTTTCCCCAGCACTAGCACAGCGCTAAAACCAAGTGTGGAGATAGGTCTGGCTATGCGAGACCCATCTAGCTAGCTAAAGCACATCCTGAGGAATTCAAATTCTTTCCGTAAAAAACAGACCACGCAGCTTCCCAGGACGGCGACCTCACAGTAAGAAGTGATAAGAGGAAAGGCACTTAAGAATCAGCAGAGGAATACACTGCTCCTCCAGTCTGTGTTGTGGAGGAGGAAGAAAAAGTGGACTTCCTGGTGGGAAGTGTGTCTCCTATTTGACTCCTGTTATCCAGCAAACAGACAGTTGAGAAAGAACAGAGGGTGCATATATGCATGTGTGTTTTAAGAGAGTGTGTGTGTGTGTGTGAAGGGCAGCTGTGGAAGGGGATGAACAGACCACTTTTGTCCCATTAATAGCCTCAGGATATCTATGTGACAGATGAGTGGAGGGAAGGATTGTGAGGTGAGGAAAGGATTGTGTAGGCAGCTGTATTCCACATCTTCTCACACTAGTAAAAAGAGAGCAAAATGGACCGATATATAGTCTGCAAAGCATCCAACTGCCCCTCTAGACAAGTGGTTGGACGCAGCCTTGCAGTACGTGAGAAACATTCCTTCACGCATCCTCCTGAGGCCAACTGTGCCAAGAGCATACTTTTCAATCTAATTATTATTCACCTGCTGTCTGTTGAACCATCTCACCTACCATTACAGTTCCTGCCTTTCCCCAACCCTCTTTTGGACTGTTTTAAAAGTAAAATTCCTACTTTTTTTTAACATGAAGGTTTCAAATTTTAAGTGCTAATGAAATGTGCGCAAGATTGCTTGAAAGAAACCAGTACAGTAAAACTATGTACATCTCACCACAAATGAGTTATTTTATGAGTCTCAAAGAGCAGACACAGCGTTCACATTGTGCCCCCTTTCCAGAAACCACAGTAATAATTACATATTTTATATATATATATATCATTGTGTTTCCCATGGCCACGGATTGCATTATAGAAGTTATCCGCAAGTTATTGCCAGTCTCTCTGAGACACTTACATTCAAATCGCTATGAAATTATCCGCAAGTAGACATCATATTGGAGTTTACATACCAACGTGTTTGCGGACCACCCTGCCTGCCTTTTTCAATCCACTCTTCAAAGAAGTTAATATTTCAGGCGGAGGTAAAAAGAGCATTTTTTTTAACCTCCCTTGCATTAAAAATAGGAAAGTAGGTATTAACAAGAAGATGTAGAGATGAGTGTCTGTGTGAGTGAGTGAGAACATAGGGCTTACAAGTGTGTGTGTGATTCGTTAACCACTTGGCAACCATTCCTGATCGGGGTCCCTGACAACCCATTTACCTGCATTTGTGTGCGCTGAGTGCTCACATCGCAGACTGTGTGCCTTTGGCTGGCGCAGTGCGAGATACAGCAGAACTGACAGACAGCGACCTGCTCGTCCTCACAATGGAACAGCCTGTACTCCTCATGCCGAGGGCAGCTCCATGCTCTCAGCTCCTCAACGTCTACCAACAGGTGCCCGGGGGCTGGACAGGGCTGCTGCAGGTGGGTCTGGACATGAGATTGGCAGCAGGGCTCTTTGCAGCGCAGACAAACCTTCTGTACTGGCAGCGGGGGGCCCCTTCGGCAGAGAACACAGTGAAGTATAGTAGGGGTCTTCTCCGTATTCAGTGCGTTAAACCTCTCAACTATGTTGGCGAGTTTAATGTTCTTTTCGAGGGTGGGTTTCTGACTGTAGTCGTGGTTGCACTCGGGACAGCGCACCGCAGCAGTGTCTTTGGCCCAAGCCTCAGAGATGCAGCCATGGCAGAAGTTGTGTTTGCACGGCAATTGAATGGGTTCGTCGAACACATTCAGGCAAATTGGACATAAAAGTTCTTCCTCAAAGCAGTTTTTCCAATCCTCATCCATGATGTTTAATTCAATTCCACACGATATACTGCACCTAAAGGGGTGGGGAAAAACGGTAAATAAAGATGACACTTAAAACGAAACTTGTTTCTGTAGTTTCCCTTTTGTAAGATTAAATGCAGGGCTAGGGTTTATTGTTTTTACTAGCCGTGCATTTACCTTGTAGGTACCTCACTTGAGTTTTTACAGGAAGCTTTGTAGCCTACCGAGTAAAAAGGTGACGAATTCCTGTTGGGTCAATTATTTTGAATACGTTTTTTTTTTTAAATAACGTCTATCTAAAGTAGCCTCGCGCTAGAATTTGACTCTGCTTATAAATACATCACGTACAAATAGAAAAAAGCGCTATCAGACCTATCAGGGTGACAACAGCGCTGTATAACTTGCTACAGGGATACACTCGATGTCTCAATATCTACATTGTAATATGCATTGCGATTACATTGTGGACCGCTGTTATCAATACATTCCAGTTTTGTTATAAACCACTTGACATGTGTTTTCATCAATAAAAAGCAACGCTACCAACTATTTATTTTCCATGTCGTTCGGAGCCTCTCGTGCACCTAACGCATAGTCCGCGAGCGAAGATTTCAGCGATCCGCGTCAGCCCCAAATGAGATCTACTAGTCCATATGGGTTAAAAGAGGACTATCCGAGAGGTTGATGTTGTATTAGAAAATCCTCTGTCGATGTTATTTGGCTACTTTGATTCCCTTGAATTCTTCGACCTCGAAATGTTCTTTATTTATAGGTTAGCCGACGTAGATCGCAACTCGGCAGCCTTCTGCTCTTACACTGACTGCCCCCTCGGAGAACGTGACCCGTCATAGATGATACATAAACGGGGAGGAGTCGGAGCTTCGCTACGGGTATAGCAATCTCTACCGGAGAAATTGCAAATGACCAAAGTGCATTTGTATGAGGCATCCCCTTTGTTCCATCAATGAGGTAATAACATAAATACACACACACACACACCTTGGCTTTAACGAAATTATATCTTGTAGGCCTACTGAATTTGTGGAATACATATTACACTCCATTAAACAGGACAAAATGCAAATGTGTCTTATATTGCTACAACACTTTCGTGACTGGGGTTAAGAAAGAGTTTAACAAACGTTTAATCTTTATTTTGTAAATATCTGAATGCACTTGTGATTGATTACATACAAATATGTAGAAAGTTCAGTGAAATAAGACCATATCAAAAATATTGTACAAATGCCCCCTTAAGGTTTTACTTAAAAGAAAAAGAGAACATATAGCACCAGGACAATGTACTAACAGTCTCTTCTTAAGGAGTTAACACGGAATGTATTGATATGATAGAACCTTTTTTTTTTACAGTAGCCTCGGTGTACTTTGACACATTTGAATAAGGGTAGTTACAGCGTAGAGTATACAAGATTCCAAGTCACCTCAAGGCACTTAAGGAATTTTACTCCAACTCTAATTAACCAAGTCCTACTGCGAAGGGAAATAATTTCAGTTAACACTTCCATGTTTATTTAGCCACTGATAAACACAAGTCAACTGAAGGTGCATTACCCTTACCAAGTCTTATAGATTATAGTGGTCAATGGAAAGAGCGTACTTACGTAACAACATCCACCCCCAACCCAATTGATTCTATAGGATCAGCTTGCAAAAGCTGAATAACAAGTCATGAGCACAATACATGTAATAATACAAATTATATTACAATTAATGTAATATAACAAATTATATTCAATTCATTATATTACAATTAAATTACACTTCCACTAAAATGCATTCAAAATGTTCTTGAAATATTCATCTTGGCAAGATGAAAAAAAACAAAACTTGTAATGCTGAGGAGAATATAAATGTAACATTGATACTTCTAGTGAAGGGAGTAATACATTTACTCTTTTAACAACGCCACAGAGGGAAAAAAAAAAACAATTTATGAAGCATTAACTGCAAAGACAGTGTAGAGACAGCTTCTTTTTCTTTGGCATGACAACAAACACAGCAACTAAACTAAAAACAAAATGAAATGTCCAGCATTCAAGAGTTGACCCAAAAAACAAACAAACAAAAAAATTTAAACTACGTTGAAATGAACACGGTTAATAAAGTATGAACGTCAGCGTCATTAATGCAATGACAGTCTCTTAAGGGATGCAACAAGGCATTTGTCTTTGTCTGCTTGCGCCTTCAGTTTTTGCGGTCAGACCTCCAATTGAAATGTCTGTATGTGCATGAACCTTGTCACGTTGACAAGAGTTTTACTAGTCAGAGAGGAACGACCATGTTGCACTCTGCCACTAGCCACGTCACCAAGATATACCATCTGGAGCAACAGGGTGTGGTTTTAAGTCAACATATTCCCCCCAAGCAGCTAATACCCAGACAGACACAGCAATGCCCCGCAGCAAGGCGAGGCTTGGAAGGCATTAACCGACAACGGTCTTCAGATCAGCCATCTGAAATTTGACCTGCCAGAGTTATCCACCAGTCTAGATTGGCTCAGAGAGGCCATCTTTAGTTTTCCAACAGATGTCCCACGATCTTCCATGTCCTGCTAGTCTTGTCAGTCTTGGTTCCATTTACGTGCACAGCCGGAAAAGAGATGTAGACGATGGCAGAAGCATAAACGTATAGGGTGAATATGCACGTACGTGTGTGTGTGTGTGTGTGTGTGTGTGTGTGGACCCTATCTCACTGTAGTGGATTATCAAACACAGAGTCTGGCAACACAGAAATCTTCAGCTTCTTCTCAGGCCAACTGTACTCCTTTGGCAGCTTTGTCTATGAAGAGGAAAACAATGTTATTCAAATAGCAACTTGGGGGTCTAAAAACAACATTTACACAGGGATACAATGAGGTTTTCAACCCACCTCTTCACGAGAATTAAGCTCCTGCAAGTCTCCAAGCATCTGCTCCACAAACTCTTCAGTCAACAGTATCTACAAGTGAGCAACCAGTGAAAAATGTAAAACATACCTGGGAGACCATTTGCGGTGTGTGTGTGTATGTGGGTGTGTATGTGTAAGAAGGTACCTGAAGCCAAGGCCCATGGGCTGCATACGGATGTTCCTCAGTGGCAAAGGCACCTTCCACTCCTGTGGACACGAATGTAATGGCCGTATCTCCATTGATACTCTTGAAGGTGAAATGTCGGCCATGGAGCAGCCGTCCCCTAGAAGACGGAGGATGCCGGTGTCAGAGTTGCAACAGAGGACCCGTGGATCCACAGTCTACGCTACCTTTCCGCCGCTAGGCTCCATGTCCTGGATGCAAACTCTGGCTAGAGAACTACGAGGTTTGCCATCAGCTCTAACTACAAATGGCTTTCGACCTTCTACCCGTTTCTCTTTTCATTTCTTTATCTCCATCTTTACAGATCAACACAAAGGGGACTCTTGGACGCGTTCTGCCACGAGGAAACATTATGTAATGCCCATATAAAACATCATCCAGCAACATTCTTTGTTGCAATTAATGCACCTTTTCAACCATTCACCTTGTAACGGTCACAGTAAACGTCTTTTTTAAGCAATAAGCAGGGTATCTTTATTCTGATATGTTAAAAAGAGAATAATAATACAATCAGGAGAACAACAAATACCCTGTTGTGCTGAGTGCTGATTTGCATGGAGGCTCCACAAACCAAGTCTAGTTATTTTGCTTTCTTTCGAGAAAAGGCTCATTACTGCTTGTAATGTGGGTCAGGTGTGTAACGAAAACACACAAATAAAATTGAAGATTTTAGAAGAAGTCAAGTAGCAACTTTTGTGTCGGGCACCATGTAAACAAACTACATTTTGTATCCACTGACACAGTATGCTGACCACGTCATCTGAGCATCCACATCTGCCAAATAATGGTCATTTAACTTCTTTTGAAAAGGCTGGTTTCAAATTTATCAAACATTTTTGCCCAATTAGTAATAATATTCTATAAAAAGACCAGCAACCAGCAACTTTAGGAATGTTTTGCTCTTGAGACTTTGAAGTAGGTCAAATTGTCTTATTTGGAGATGATCTCAAAAAGAATGGAAGTGAAAACAATACTCCCTTTATGTGTTTGGAAGAAATGATGATTCATTTAAATGGCTTATATAAACTACAAAAAATACATTTGTTATTTGATTGTTTTGCATAAATTAAGGTATTTTAACAGGGCTGACACTATGAAAAGAAGGTTTCTAAATCAGAATTTCTTAAAGTGGATAGTAAATTGGAAAAAAAAAAAAAGAGGTTGCTGGAAGGCATGAAAAATATACATTTTGCAACCAATATCAATGATTAATTATACTTTGGTATAATCTGTGATTTAGAGAGGTGTGTGTGTGTGTGTGTGCGAGTGAGGTCTACCTGAGGCAGAGGGGCAGCAGTGTGCCTGACTCCTGGTTAAACTTTAGATGGACACTCTCCAGTTGTCTAGTTCGCACTAGCTCATGAGGTACAATGGCTGCAGAACTCTCACTTTCCAGACTGTCTTTCCTACTCCTGAAAACCAATCAAAAAAGAGAGACAAGGGGTACAGTCAACAAGTTGGGCTACAATGGATGGCTGTTACTTATTTAATTTGTTTTTTTTACAACTGATGTTCGTATAAGTGGTAGGTCATGAGCTTTGACACATGATGTCAGCGCCACTTCCTCTTATGAAAGCACTCTTAGCCTCGTCACTGCCGTCTCTGCAGATGGCCCGTTGAATCCTTATACTAGCTGCTTGCCACGTTGTCCTAAATGCTGAGAGGCAACGTCACTCAAGCTAGCTGGACACACTGGTTGTCACTGCTCACGGTGGAGAGGATTATCCCCGTGCAAACGTATGCAGAGGTGAAACAAGGCGAGGGGCACTCACTGGGGTCTGTCGTGGCCGTGTCTCTGGCTGTTAATAGGTGGTAGCGCCGTCTTGCTGTTGAACTCCAGGCCTTTTCTCAGGACCTCCCTGATCTGCTCGGTATCTGTTGACGGACGGACGGACGGACGGACACACACACACACACACACACACAAAGCCTGTATCACTTGTAAACACACACTGATTAAGCATTTCTTTGGATGTTTCATTATTGTATCTTTCTGCCCTGACTAGCTCTCTCAGTCTCTGATCTACTCCTGGGGACCTACTACTGGGGACCTACTCCTGGGGGCCTTCGGCATACCTTTGTCAGAGAGCCTGCGCGGCTGTGCTCCAATGCAGATGGATCTGCTGTCCTCCTCATCCTCCGGAGGTCGGCTCAAGTCGTCCCACACACACTTGGCACTGACCCCACTCAGGTTGGAACCTTCCGTCTCGATCCCCTGGTCCACTCTCTCCTGCTTGGATGAGCAACACAAAAAAACGCAATCATCAACACTAGCTCACGCACAGCCCACCGACACCCAGCAAGCATGCCTCTGGAGGGGGAGGTGGCGGCTACGACCACAGCTGCAAAAAAATTGCAGGGTGATGAATAAAGTTGCATCAACTCTCCTGCACTACAGCCCTCCTCTGTATAATATGCGGAGGTGTGGGTACAGGTCAAATGGTATTTTACTGATGAATAATTGAAAGTCAGCTCTTGTTTGCAAGAAAATGGCTTCTATTTGTATGTGATATATTCTCTATTAAGGCATTGGAGGGGTGATAAGACATTATATACTTAGCTATGTGAACAATGTTGTGTGTATGTGTGTGTGTGTGTGTGTGTGTGTGGGTGGTGGTGATGGCACTGATGGTAAATCAATGTAAACATTTTTTTTGCTCTTAACACGTTATTGTACACAAACACTTAAGAACCACAAGAGCGGCATCGTTCATCTCTTCTCATATAAACGTGTCTTAACACACCCAATGAAAGTCTGCAGAACTTAAGAAAGCCTTACTTGTAGGTGTGGATCGATGTCAAAAATGGTCTCCCCCCTTCTCATGTCCGTTATAAGCCACGGACCACCAGCACTGTACAAAGTTAAATAAGTCATAAATGTGTGAGAACACTGTAATCGAAAATTAGTGGTTATTCTAATTGCAAGTAAAATGACGTAACGCCTTGAGTTGTTGCCATGTATCCATTTATACTCACATGTGAACTCCACGCAGTAATTCCAATATGCCCTGGCCGTTCCACTGCTGGGCAGCCTGTAGTTCCTCTGTGCATACACCCACAATCTACAGGAGAAAGCGCAGAGACAGCTCTTTTTCTGTCTTGCATGATGCCCTTGCCTTTTATTCTGATAAGCAATCACGATGTACTATTTCCAGAAACCGAAAGCAGGATGGAGATTCATGTTTCCCAATAGAAGGGAATTTTTTTTATTACATCATTATATGAAACAGGCCCACATTGATGCCTGAGGCTAGATTTGTCCACACCTGGAGGAAGCTGACTGAACCAAAAGGGGTTTGAACAGGCTGCATCTGGGGGTCTTCGGTCAGCAGCATGTGTTGGATACGAGACTCGCTGTTGTCCAGTGGACTGTGCCACGACACATGATCGCCACTGCAAAATGTGTTTTCTGGAAAAGAGAGGGGGCGACAAAAATAAAGAAATAAAAAAGAGATAGAAGCTCATTGGTATAATCGAGGAGTAATGGATAAAAGGAAACATGTTAATAGGGTGGATTTGTGGAACACACAGGAGCAAAAAAGAAGCAGTCCTCAGCTAACAAACTGAGTAGTCATTCTTTAAGACAGTGAAACTCTGAAGATATATACCAACTCAGTGGCCTTGTGGTTAGAGTGTCCGCCCTGAGATTGGGAGGTTGGGGGTTCGATCCCCGACCGAGTCATACCAAAGACTTAAAAAATGGTACCCAATGCCTCCCTGCTTGGCACTCAGCATCAAGGGTTGGATTGGGGATGTGTGAATGTACTACCACTGCTACTGTAAAGCGCTTTGGACAAAAGCGCTATATAAATGCACCATTTACCATTTTATATATATATTTTTTTAAAGTGTGTGAAGTTCCAGAATCTATCTGCCAGAGGGTAACTTCTGATCAGTCCAGAAAAAAACTAAAATAAAAAATGGGCAGATGAATCAGCATTCATTCAGCTCAGGGGCCCAGCTCAGCCCACCCACGTGCAAATTGACGCCAGCTGGGGAGCGCAAGAGTGAGTAGAAAGGAGTTGAGACTGAGAGGAAGGCCTTATGCTCTTGCTTGCTGCTGAACAACTGCACCCCGCAAACACCTTTTTTAATGTACTGTATGACATTGGCGGCTGGAGGATTTTAAAGAACTTAGCTGCACATTTTCTCTCCACTTTCTCCTCATAAACGGATTAATCCAACTATAAAGAAAGGACTCTGTATGTATGGATGTCCTTAGATTATCTCAACAACCATTCATCCGATTTACTTCCTACTTGGCGGGTGTATTGCTGGGGACTCAAGGACATGCAGTGTCAAATTTGGTCACAATTTGCAATTTGGACTCGAGACACGTGTAATATTAACTTTGAATAAACATGCGAACAGCGAGCCGCTCAGCTCTGTGCAGCAGTGGGTCAGGCTTGAGGGCTTAGCAACTGGGGCATTATCACATTAGGTACGATTAAATCGTACCGTGCCCGAGTACGATTGCCCCTCCCCTCCACACCCCCGCTGGT
>OMPB01085865.1:0-13076 GCA_900312615.1 Stylephorus chordatus | reverse complement strand
GGAGGGAGGGAAAATGGCTATTCTAGGCTGGGTTGCGACCCAGCAAAAATATTGTCAATTTCAGTTAAATGTCAACCAACACAGACACTGTTTTCAACATTTTTGTCTGTACATTGTTTTACCAGCAAGCATGTATAATGAACTATACTAGATATCATTCTGTGTCAATGATGACAAATGTTTGTCACACAAGTTTCTGTTAAGTCTACTCTACAGTCAACACAATGCCAACACAGCCCACAGTCTTAAGTGTGGATACCTTTATAGAGAATCAAAAACAAAACTGATGAGTTTTTGTAAGGTTGAACAGGTTTGTGATACATACGTAGCTCTCTGTCTGCATCTGGTTAGTGTTCAATAGCACAAGCCTCCATTAACATAAATCCCTCCACAGGGCATACTGTAACCTAGTTCTCTAGCACTCTGTTAAATGACTTCAACTGATTGATCGGCAGACTAACTTCCATCCTCTCCATGATCAATGCTATTGGATTATGTGTCTGTTTATGTCCTTGAACCTAACCTTGTCCTCTTTGAACTAGAAGGTCGATCACTGTCCTCAATACCTTTTGGGACATTTTGGCCTTTTTGAATCCGTTGTTTTAAATGACAAATAATTAATAGTTATTTAACTTACTTATATATACTACTAATAAGAAGGATCTTTATTTCAGAGGATAATGAATGGTAGAGGCAAGTACTAGTAGTATCAATTGGAGCAGAATCTGCTTTACTTTGCTGTGACATCACGAGGCGATTATAAAGCCATAAACAAGCCAACAATTTCGACAAATAAAATAAAGGAGAAAAAAAAAAAGAAGTTAAAAACGAACAAATTGTTGGCCATTTCTACTATAGGTTAGAGACAACAGCCAGGAGCCCTGTGGTCGTGTCACTTTCCTCAAAGAGTGTAAGGGCACCAAAGGCCTCCCGCAAACCGCTGTGTGCAACCTGAACATCACCCTGCCGGCGCTCAAAAAGGTAAGCCAGCGCCTACTCAACTCCATTATCTGTTGTCACGACCACAACCCACGCTCATACTCATGGCAGTTAGCATTATAGGCTACCCTATAATGCTAGGGTTGGGAAGGACAAACTCTCTGGCCAAACTGCCGCAACTCTGTGTCTTTTATCTGTTTCTACTGTAGCTTCTCTCAATATATACTGGTAACTTATACATTGGTTTTTGTTTCGGGTGTTATATATTTTCTACCAAATTGTTATTTATTTGGGCTTCAGGCTTTTGGCTTTTGGATGCTACTGTACGCTACTCTCTGGCTGGCTTAATGTGGCTCGTCGTCATTTGTTGTTCTGTGTCAAGTTGGTGTTTTTCCCCCTTTGCTGGCTTTGATGTGGCTTTACTTTTTTCAGTTTTTGCCATCTGTCAATCACTCCTTTTTCACACCCTGATGTTTCTTTTTCCCCCTGCTTTCCATTATATTACTCCCCCTGTTTCTGCAATGCATCTTGGGAACCAGGAAATGGAATCAGATCCTGAGGATGAGGTAATCTACATGCTCCCCATCATATGCTGCCCTCTGCGCTAGAAACGCAAATGGTTTATAGGGGCCCTGCTATTCTCTCCATAGCCCTATTTTTTCCGCACTGCTTTAAAGGCAATATGCGCTTTTTGTGTTTGGAGCGACAGTTAAGCTGTCCGTCATTGCATGGTACTGTACAGTATATAGGTAAACAAGAAATCTCACATTTGTCGCCTTTGTCAATTGGAATCTATCTTTTGTGATAAAACTAGGTTAGAGGTTAGTATAGTTAATGAATGAATGCTCTTTGGCACCTACTTAAGAAGTAACAATTGATATCACGAGAGTGTTATATGATATATTATTATACTGCTTTATATGTAGGTTCCATTAATCCTACTATGTCACTAAAATTTTAATTAGCAAAGGCTTACCCATAAATTGTGCTCACAGAGGATTAAAGGCATTAATAATATGAAAATTAATAATTGATTTCTGGCCATAACACAATAATAATCACAATAATAATAATAATTATAATATATTTATAATTAATATAATTAATATATTGCCAAATTGTGCAGTTAGTCAAAAATGATTATCTATTTAACTTGATTGAATTGCTAAGGATCAACTGCTGGCTATTTGACGACCAAAAGGGCAACCTGGCTCTGAGAGGTGTTTTTGTTGTTATTGTTGCAGACTGAAAAGCCAGAGAGACGCCATACCTTTGCATCCCTAGCCTTACGTAAGCGCTACAGCTATCTGGCCGAGCCTGCACTGAGTGAGTGTGACGTTTTCACTAACAAACCTTCTGGAGAGTCTTGAATAAATATAATGGAAAAATTGTGTGGATCCTTTTTAGTAAATCTGTAAACCATTTAAGTAACTGTAGCGTGCGTGATTAATATAGAGATAGATCTGACCCATTCAATGTGTGATTAATGCATATTTCTCACCCTAAATAGCACATTCACTGTCCACATGCTTGTATACAACATTGTATATGGTTTTGCATGGGGTTTTGACAATTTACGTTTATGTGCAGTGCTTGCCTACTTTGTAAGTTACGTTGTGTTATTTACAGTTTGCTTGGTTATTTTTCACATTTGAGTCAAACATACAAACATGTTACTTTGATTGGTGATCAACATGATGGTTATTTGCATTTGAGATGGAATCAAAGTAAGAATGTTTTCTTTTATATTCTGTTGTTTTTTTTTTTTGCTTAATGATGACGCTGTTTCTCTGTTAGAGGAAAATGTGCATGTTGAGAGGTCTCTTATGGCTCTTGTTATTACCCTTCCACTGCTTGTCACCAAGGGTAGTGAATCTTGCACCATATAATGGGCCAAAATGGTCGTGGAACCTGCATGGTCGTGGAACCTGCATTTAGCCATAATATGACTTTGCATTTTTGTTAAAGGAAAATTGTAGTTTCTGTAGCCTATGGCTCTATTTGATTAGAATGTCCAAATTATCTTTGGGGAAACCAGCTATATCATTTTCTGAGCAAACAGATAAAAGGCACTTTTATAATAACATAAGAGCCCATGTGGTAACTACTGTACCAGCACATCTGAAGTCATAGGAGAACATTATTTTCTGTTATCTTGTTGCGTTTTGTCTTGCCATTTTTTCTATTGTCATTTGTCGGCCCTCTCATTGTCCTTTGACAAGTTTTTCAGCTTTCATGTGCTATGTTTGGCTTCTTTTACAATTCTGTTGCCGTCTTGAGTAATAAGTTCAACATGGATCACATTGAACCAGTCCATCCCATGCTAACATTTCTCATTTCGGCACCTAAACGATTGTTCTTACTTTCCTTGATGCCAGGACAACATCACTGACCAATTCTTCCCTCTCTGGTCTTTTCTCCTTTTTTCACCTTTTTTCTCCCTCCTCTTTTCTCGACATCATTTTCTGTTGCCTTTTTATTCCGTATTCTGTTGGCGTTTTGTTTCATTCCCTCCACATTTAATTTGATTATTCCACTTGAAGAAACAACTGTTGAACGGGGCGCAGCAGCAAGAACAGTGCCTGCTGGTTACCCTCACAAACCTATCTTTCCAACCAGACCTTACCCATCATGGTCGACTGCTCCTATTGCCGTCCCTGGTCAAACAAGGCCCGCCGGATTGGGGGGTTCCAACCCCTATTGCGGTTCACCGGCCGACCCGCCAGCTGTTTCTCCACTGAAGTCCACCTGGCCCCTCTCTTTCCCTTGCCCTGCTTCTCCAGCATCCATAAGAACCACCCTCGGAGCCCCGCCCCCAGTTCCTTTCATGTCTTCCCCTCTTAAATCTGTTAATGACGTGGCACCCTCCTCCCCCATTAGGTCTTATAAGACAATGGCTTCCCCCATCAAGACAGTTGTCCAGCAGGGCCAGTACCCTGTCCAGGGTTCTGCCAGCCTGGTGTCTTCTGGCAGTCCAATTAAACCTGCTACAGACCCATCATCTATCAAATGTCTTTCTTCAGCTTACACTTCCAGGACGTCCCCAATACACTCAATAACCAATGGCTCCGTGGTAGAGCGATCGTCGGCTACAATAACTACTCCGACATCACCAAAGACAACTGTGAACATGTACAATTCTAGTCTCCCGTTTAGAACTGTATTGGGTTCCACACGTGTGGCAGAAGCAGGAGCAACATCACTCTCTTCAACCAAAACCCTCTCCAGCTTGTCGTCAATGAAAAACTCTGCCGAACCAACACTGGCATCCCACGGAGGGAAATCATCCGTCTCCTTGCTCTCCTTAACTGGGCAGACCACAGATGCCTGCTCCGAATTTTCCTTAATGAATGGATCAGTTTCACCTGTAAAACACCCGTCCTCTTCTTCCACCCCCTCCTCGCCATCGTCTCGCCTTTTCTCAGATAGGAGTAGCAGCCTTCAGGACAGAATTCAGGCTACAACCCAAGCAGCAACCTCTAGCGTTAGCGCAGCCATAAACGAAGCCATACATTCATGTGCTGCCTCAGGCTATGGGACTCTCAAATCGCGGTCCTCCTCACATAGATCTGCAACAGCTAGCTCAGGCTACGCTGCTGTCAGATCCGCAGCTGCCAACTCAACAATGTCCTCTAACAGCATGACTCCACCACTCTATTCCTTAGTCAATGTCTCCCCAGGCCTCCCTGTCAAACCAGGGCCTGGCTCTCTCAAAATGGCGCTGCGTGATCCGTCACACACTCACTCACCCTCATCTTCTCCGTCTTCCTGTGTTACTTCATCTAAAATAAAATCTCAGTTGAAGTCCCCTCCATACATTACGCCGACAGTCATCCACACAATGCCAGCATCAAGCCAGGAGATACTAAGAGATGTTGCTAACATGAAAGAGGATCTGATTCGAATGACGGCGATCCTGCAGACAGACACACACACAGCTGCTAAAACTGTGCAAACGTCACATACCGGCACTCCCAAAGAAACCAGGTTAGAGGATGAGGAGCCATTTACTTTAGTGGAAAAAGTGAAAGAGGATTTAGTAAAAGTAAGTGAACTATTACAAAAAGATATTTTAAGCAAAGGTAAAGCTATGGTTGCAAAAGACAGAGCATCAGAGGATGAATGGGAGGAATTTTCTAAAGGGGAGATTAAGGAAGCACAGAGATTTTCCCTCCCAGAGTACAATCTTCCATTTGATGAAAACACACTCCCCTTCAGGCCCCAGTCTGCACCAGTCAGAGATTTTGACTTGGCTAAAGTAGCTGACTATCTAGCAAATGATATTGGTGCGAGCTCGTTGTCTAAAATGGCAGAGGTCAAATGTAGGTATGAGGAGGAGGCAAAAAGAGGAGTGGAAGAAAAACAGAAGCGCATTCTAAAACCGGCTATGTCATTACAAGAACATAAGCTCAAAATGCCACCACCAGGTTCCGGTATGCGCACCTCTCCCTCGGAGAAGGACCTTAGCAAACTTGCCGAATCGTATCAGGGAACAGATACTATTTTGGAATCACCTGAGGACTTATCTCATGAGCAAGATAAGAGTCCTCTGTCAGACAGTGGGTTTGAGACCAGGAGTGAAAAGACACCCTCTGCACCTCAAAGTGCAGAGAGTACAGAACCTAAACTATTATTTGCTGACTCTCCCATCCCTCCCTGTGTTACTGAGACTAGAACGGAAGTTGTCCACATAAGAAGCTATGAGCAACCCGATGAGCCTTGTGAACCCTCATTGATGGAGGAGGCAGCATCTACTTATCCTAGTATGGAATCAAATGCGGCCTCGCCTAACAGCATCACAGATAAAGTCAAAGCCCTGCAGTTGAAAAGGTCAGAGGAGGATTCGATGGTGAGTAAAAGCATGCGTCTTAAAGAGGAAACACATATAACTACGACTACTACAATGGTCTATCACAAGCCACAGATAGCCGAGGGAGCAGAAATGATAGAAGACTCATTGTCAGTTAGAGACATCATGAAAGCTTTTCAGTCTGGTAGGGATCCATCTAAAGAACTAGTGGGCCTTTTTGAACACAAAGCAAGCCAGGATTATGTCAAAGGAGATGAACTTACGCCACGGTTTCTTGACAAAGACATTAAATCCAAACCTAAGGTGGAGAGGATTATAGAGTTTCATATCGGAAATGGACACAGTACATCTGAGCCCACTGACGTTATTATCAGAGAGACCAAGAAACACCCAGACCTATATGTCTATAAAGGGGATTGTGGAATCAAGGAACTTAATGATTATGATGAAGCACAACAGGAAGAGGAGCTTACTGCCGAAGAACCACTGCCTTCCTTCCTGGCAACATCTCGTGTGAATACCCCTTTATCCCACGAAGAAGACAGTCGTCCAAGCTCTGCTCAACTTATTGCTGACGACTCGTATAAAGCCCTAAAGCTTTTAAGCCAGCATTCCATAGAATACTGTGATGATGAACTATCAGAGATCCGAGGGGAGTCATACAGGTTTGCAGAGAAAATGCTCCTATCAGAGAAACTTGACACCTCCTCACTATCTCACTCCGACACGGAGGATTCAGCAACAGTGACTGACCAAACGTATCAGAGTACTTACAAGGACAGCGGAACCACGGAAGGAAGCCCCAAAATACAGTTTTCCTCAAGAACGTCAAAAGATGGGTCTCCCACAATGGGAAAGTTGTCCTCAAATAGGGACGAGCAATCACAGTTTGATAAGGTGACAGTGCTGCATTACTCCACGGATCACGGCAGCCCTAAACATGCAGTATGGATGCGATTCACCGAAGACAAACATGACAGGAGCAGAGAAAAGCTTCTCTACGAGGACAGGGTGGACCAGACCGTAAAGGAAGCCGAAGAAAAACTAAGCGAAGTTTCACAGTTCTTTCGTGACAAAACCGAGAAGTTAAATGATGAGCTGCAGTCCCCTGAGAGAAAACCTGTAAAAAGAGAGCATGGGGGAACTAGATCTGTGCCAAGTTCAGCATGCAGTAGCCCTGAGAAAACACAGCAGAAATCGACAGTAGCAGAGGGGTGGAGTAAAAGCAAGCTAAGGGAACCATCTGTTAGCAAGATGTTTGGTAGCAACACTACTAGTGACAGGAAAAGCTCTAGTTTACCAAGTAGTCCTGAGCGAAGTGTGCTTTCTCGCCTTAGCGAGGATACAATTAAACAAGCTGGTAAGACAAGTGAGTCCATGTCTTCATCTCCTGTTTTGGGAAAGTCAACATCTAAAGTCAGCTCGGTACGAATGAAGTTTGAACCCGAGTCTCGGAAACAAAGCCAGTCGATTCCAATAAAAATCCCACCACCAGTGCAGCCAAAGCCTTCGATGAGTAAACTTCCTGTTTATCAGTTTTCAGCTGTAGGAAAAAGTAGCAAAGCATCTGACATCTTAAAGGAAAACAATAAAGCAGCTGCCAAGGATAGCAGTAAATCTTTGACCTCTATGACATCTATGGCCCCACAGCACGCTGAAGACAGGCTGTCACACATTACAGACGCTGCCCTTAAGAGAACAGTGAGTGAAACTGAACAAGAACTGAACAAAGAAATCAAAAGTCAAAAACATCTCACGTATCCAACTGCCATACATGACATTAAAGGAGAGAATTACAGTGAAGCTGAAAAAGAACCACAATACACAAAAGGTGAAACTTTTTCCAAAATGGGGTCAACTGAGGTTTCCAGAAAAGACAGTGAAGAACCAGTAAACAAAAACCTTAGAAAAAAGGTAGAATCTCAAATTGCTTTTCAGACAGTCTCTCCATATGCTGATAGTGACTCCCAAAAGAAACACACTGTAACTAAACCTTCACAGATACCAACATTAGCTAAGGCTAAAATAGTGACTAGCCCTGAGAAAACACTACCAGAAATCGATAGAAATCTCACTGAAATTTTAGATAATGCGCCTAAAGATTCTAACTCAAATAACCTTCCAAGTCCAGGAGAAACGCTAGAAAAAGTAATTGACCCCTCATTTACGACATCAACCAAAGATAACTTCAGGGGTATTAAAACACTTCCTGTTTATGTTAGTGTCCAGGTGGGCAGGCAAGCAGAAAGAGAGGCTAGGGGGGGAATATACTCAATCAAGCAAAAATCGGGCTCGGCACTCAGCCCTATAAGCCCAGACGATGACACACTAGAACAGGTGTCTTTCGTTGACAGTTCTGGGAAGAGTCCCATTACCCCAGAGACACCTAGCTCTGAGGAGGTTAGCTACGACCTAACATCCAGAACCATTGATGGCTTCATGGGGTTTATGCCAGGGAAGCCCAGCCCCATAAGGGAGGTGTCTGAGGATTCAGAGGAGGACAATCAAGGCAAAGGTGGTTTCTCTTTTAAAGAGGCCCTACCAAGAAAACCAGATTGTAAAGCTGTCGATGTCGATCTATTTGATCTTTATAATTCTAATCAGCGAGAGATTCAAACCAATGATAATCAGTGGAGCCAACAGGAGACGTCAGACAATGCAAACTATTTGGAAACAGGGCAAGAGCAGCAAACTGCCTCCAAAGACAAAGGTGTTGCGTATATTGAGTTTCCTCCTCCTCCTCCTCTGGATTCAGCCTCTGAGCACTCGGATGGTGAGAGGAGAGGTTCTCCTGCCTCCTCGGAGACTGAGACCGAGATGATGGAAGTGAACTTACAGGAAGAGCACGATAAGCATCTGATGACTGAGCCAATCATACGCATCCAGCCCCCTACGCCTGTGCTCCCAGATGACAGCCAATCAGATCCTGACGGGGATGAGGAAGAAGAGTCGGTCTTCATTCCCATATCCTGCAAGAGTTTAACTTCCAACGTCCCCGAGGAGGAGAAAGGATACAAACAGAAAAAGCCTGACAAAAATGGCAACAACAACAACAAAGAACCTCAAAGTGGAACAAACGGCTCTAATGGTTTGAAAGGATTAAATGGCAAAGAAGGGGAAGATTATGATTACGAACAAAACGGAAATGACCAGTCGATAACAGACTGCTCTATAGCCACCACGGCTGAGTTCTCTCATGACACAGACGCTACAGAGATAGACTCTCTAGATGGATATGAACTCCAGGATGAGGACGACGGTCTGTACGAGCAGGCAGACTCGAGGGTGTTCGGCCTCCCAGAGAGCAGGAGAGACGTCTGGGCATCGGACACCTTCAGGCCCTCTGACAGGTCGTTCTCCCAGACCAAACTGGAGGTTATTGAAGAGGAGAAAACCCCAGATGAATGCGTAAAAGCGCCTTCTAAAAATGAATTCCCATCGGATGGGGATAAGACCGCGGAGGCGTCCAAAGATGGAGTGAAAAGGGATGAACTAAAACCCTCAGACAAAGAGGGATTCTCTGATACTTACTTTAGCTACAAACTAGAGGAAGAGTTTAACTCAACTTTTAAGACTGTGGCTACTAAAGGGTTGGACTTTGATCCCTGGCCTTGTAAAGGCGGGGAGGAGGAGGTGGTGGTCGACATGACGGGGTCAAAGGACGGCAACGGTGAGCCAAAGCCTTTCGGACTGGCTGCCGACGACCAATCCCAGGCGACGACGCCAGACACGACCCCCGCCCGAACGCCAACGGACGATAGCACGCCAACGAGCGAGCCCAACCCGTTCCCCTTTCACGAAGGGAAAATGTTTGAGATGACACGCAGTGGTGCGATTGACATGAGCAAGAGGGACATGGTGGAAGAGAGGCTCCAGTTTTTTCAGATCGGTGAGCATTACTATTCGGCCGGCAGGTACGGGGTGCGGGCTTCGGAAATAGAAATGTACACACAACCGACAGAAGGGGATCAGGTGAACACACAGCATCCCACAGATCTCTTAAGATCCCCCCAGGTCTCCATGCAGACTACTACCGTCCTATTGGATAGGTCAAATACTAATGGAAGTAACAACACATGCTCAGAATCAACATTAAGCAATGAGTCTAAATTCACCACCTTTAAAATTGGTCTTAAATCGCCATCAGATAAACTGCCATATTCAAATGATTCAAGCACCAGTTCAAATTATCAAACAAGCACTTTTGATCAACCTTATTATATTTCCTCAGGGTCCACTGTAGACAATTCTTACTCTGTAGCATCACATTACTCAGATTATAGCAGTTGTACAACAGGAATGACAGGTGATCTTTCTAACAGGTTATCATTGAATAATTATTCAAATTCCAATATTCAGTTGGGCACATCCACACAGAAGGAGAGCTTGCATCGGACAAGAGAACTCCAGAATACTTACCAAAGCACGGATGTTGTGTCTTCCACATCACAGAAGAGCAACAATCCCCACACGGGGTACAGCAATAACTATGGCATGAACCGTCAATCCTGTAATGGTCACGCAGACCTAAATAAAACGGCAGGCGTCGTGTTAAACCCGTTGTCGTCTTCAGATCCCACACTGCAGCACGTCAGCAGGGTAGAGGCAGACTTTAGTCAGCTCAAAGAGAAAAACGAGGAGAGCTGGGTTGTTCCTAAGGCAGCAATAACAAGCGCAGGACCCAAAGAGGTCAAACGGCACATATGCAAGTCACGATTACCTGTAAGTGAGCGTAGTTTAAACCTATGCAATGGCTATCAATCATTAGGGAAACAAAAGCCAATGGAAAATTGTGGTAGACCCACAATATATGTAGTCAGGGAACGATTAGACCCTTGTCAGAATACAAATTCTAAATCCAGAATTCCAGTTCTGAAAGCAAAGAAACACTGTTTATCTTTAGCTGGTCCTAAACAGGTCCGTTCAAAATCGGCAGTTAGTAGCAGGGGCATTAAAGTGGCAGACTATGATAAACGAATAGAAAAAAAACAATCCAAGACGGATCTCAATCATAGTTTTGGGAAAATTAAAGGTAGACATAAAATCACTCAGGCTGTAGTACGAGACCCCGGCACCAAGGTCTCACAAAGTTGCAAAATCAAACCTGTCAGTCGCCAGGTAGCAAACCCTACTTATGGTACTCCTCCCATGGAGAGACACATTAAAATGGAGGGGGGAAAACCGCCCAATGACCATGAAGAAAGCAGCGGCCGCCACATCGTCGGCACATCCAGGAACGCGTCTTTGTCAGAATCTTGTAGAACCTCCACCGCTGCCTCGAACACAACCACATCCACCACCACACCACCACCACCACCACCACCACAGCCCCCTAGAGGTGCGGAGTCTCAGGCCGGGCAGGCCGGCAGTAAGAGGAGGAGCAGGAGGAAAAGTAGGCGAACACTTGGAGGGGAGGAGCAGGAGGAGATGGAGGAAGGGAGTCAGGTTGATCAGCCAAGAGCGGCTCCGGTCACAGAGAACGAGAATAGTTTGTAAACCCTTTATAAAAACTTATATTTCTCTATCTTCCTATTTTTGAGATGCATGCAGCTGTTGTGGGTACTTGTGGTGTGATGTGAAAATGTGTCACTTCCTCTTTCTGTCATTCTCGGCCTCTTTTGCCTCTACTGTGGAAGAGATGTTGAGGGGTAACCATGACGATGTAGGGTAGAAAATGTATGGCAGGGTCTTCACATGCTAAATTCCCTTCATTGAGATTATTCTCCATAAACATTTACATTTAGGGCATTTAGCAGTCGCTTTTATCCAAAGCGACTTACAAAAAGTACATTTGACAGATGGAAATGAACAACAATCTCCCTGTTTGTCGTAGCAAGATTTCAATAGAGCTAGTCTCAAACGATACTAACAGACAAGCTACTGAGCACTTGTCGATGCAAGGTAGCCTTTATACATATACCTGTATACTAGAGTACGTTGCAACACAATCCTAATTTTCTAAGTTTTAAGTACCAGGACATACGGACATACAAGTTCCAAGACATGTAACATTCAAGTGCATTTTTATTATTATTATTTTTTATTCTCTTGTGTTATCGAAGCCACCCATGTACAGATTATGAATCCCCAGCATATAGCAAAAGTAAATTAAGTGAAATCACATTCGATCATCTGAAACACACTGGCAAGATGGTAACAACCAAGTAATTACTTGACATTAGTGAATAAAGTTGAAGTAACCGCATCTTTAGTAAACATTTGAGTTCATATTGGTTAATTCAATAAAGAGAGCGTAATGAGCGTAATTTCATAGCCTACGTCCAGGCCTGCATTGAATTCTCTCCAGCAGACTGAGGTCAGTGGTAAAACTGTACCATTAGCTTGTCTAGTTCAGTGACTACTCCGGGGGTCTTGCACGCATGTCCATTTTCATTTTCTCACTGAAAAGCGCATTTGACCTTGCATCAACTTGATTGCCCCATTACACACCACACAATTTAGCCTAGCTTGCTGACACGATTCAGACATGTAGATGTAGCCAAAGCTGTGTCAGAAATGTGAAATTGTGTTTGTTCTGGTCCACCTGCCTGGTGTGTAGATTTCTATCTGGTGGATTTGTTCTCTCTGTGAACATTGTGAAAACAATTCATAGGCTGAACTTTAAAAAAAATCACCTGTAAGCCATGATCATGTGGTGCTTCAACCTTAGCAAAACAACAACAACAACAACAACATCTTAATCTTGTTAAAAATCAAGATCCATATAAATGTGAATTACATGTGATTTAAGAATTATGAATTGTTTTTTACTAGTCGGGTTGTTGCCTGATGATAGATTGTTATAGTGAGTGGTGATGCCACAGATTCCAAACCATCGTTGTTGCTACTAATTATGCAACTAAATACGTCTACTTCAGCTGTAAATGTTTAAGTGTCATAAAGAATAGTCTGTTACTGTTTATGTAGTATTTTGCTGTTCTGGCCTTCAAATCCTTCAGATTCTGGATTGTTTCCAGAATCTTGGTATACCTGTGACTCAAGATGCGTCCGTTCTTTGGAAATAGGATGTAAACATTGGCTAACTTTTGTCCTACTACACAGCCTTTCAAAATGCAGTTTTCATCACAATCCAAACCAATGGGGGAGGTCTGGCCAGAACAGAGAAGTGCTGGGGGTGTGATCTTAAGAAGAGACTTTTGGATGGTACAATCATCCACAGTGTGTCAAGTAATGCAAAATATATCACAGCAACAATTATTATGTTAAGTTGTCCCCAATCCCATGAATATAAATTTATATATATATATATATATATATATATATATATATATATATATATATATACACACACACACACACACGAGAG
>OMPB01085858.1:0-11307 GCA_900312615.1 Stylephorus chordatus | reverse complement strand
GGGGGGGTTAAACCTTTAATTTGATCTTGCAGACGGTGTTTTCTTCTGTTTATTTTCTTTTCCCCACGCCACTACAGTGTTTGATGATTGGCTAAACTGAATTAGAGGTGAATATGTATACTTTGATATCTTCAATGTAGATACGCTTTTATTTGCTTTGGATATTGCTTTGGATAAGCACTATAATAATGGTGTATTGGAGCCAAAGTAACGGTATGTACTTTGACAAAGACCCACGCACTCTTTTAGGTATGACATAAACGCTACTGTGACAGTTGTTCCGCCTCACAGTTCGGAGATGTATACCTGCAAAATCTCACTGGATTTTCTTTGCTATAAGACTTCAAACCACAAATAAAAAGTATGGCCATTGAAACGTAGTAGCTTTTTTCCATGAAACTGCTGATTTCAAATTTGTATTACCACCAACACTATCTGCCATGACACTAAGACATTGCCATGTAAAATGCTCTCAACATGTTACTGGTGTAAAATAAGCCTACCGTTAAATATATGCTTCCAGCCACTTTGAGGCTTTATCAACATACTGTAACCATAGTAACTAATACTACTATTGTGTCATGTGGTAGGTTTTAATCTGTCAAATGTATCTACGGTATAAGGAAAATTTGAATCTTCAATCCTTGGGTCTCATTTATGAAACATTTTGTGCATACGCACAAAATGGGCCTAAAAGTACGTATTTATAAAAATAAAGGTTGCGTGAAAATATTCGTACCTCCACGCAAAGTTTGAGCCATGTGTACGAACATTTTGGAGACAGGAAATTTTCATATGTGACGTTACTTATAGATCAACTTTATCAAACACAGCAAGATTTGTGCTGAGTGAGGCATATTAACTATTCCTTAACCACCGTTCAAATGTTCAAAACTGCGTTAAGGAATAGCAGAACACAGCATCTATAACTTAATATATAGTAATACTGTGCATATATCAGCATGTCCGATTTTGGTTGTTATAAATTTTGTGTGTATAATCGCTGCAGTGAAGGAGACACCCTAACAAAACATCTATGCTAAAATGATGTTCACCTATCAAACTAACATTTTCTAATGTGATCACAGGGTGGGGATATAAAATTAAAGCCCTCTAAAATGTCATGAGCTATGTCCCCCCTGAATTCAGTTTAGGGCTTTAATTTTGAAATGACACATCAGAATTCTGATATTGTTTGGGTCACACTTTGGGGTCTACCATCATTCAGAAGTGAAATACTTGTAGAATTATTGGTAGTTTTCTTATAATCCTAAATGAATTCAGGGGGGACATAGCTCATATGACATTTAGAGGTCCCACCCCGAATCTTACCGTAATGCATGCTACAGTATATACACGTACTGCAAAACAAGTGGGGGCTAGCTCGACAGTGTTTTTCGAAGTGGAGGCTGGCTTGACCGCAGTGGTTGCACGCGGGTTTGTAATGGAGGTGGTTCATTTGGATAAAAAGAGGAGTCTTTTGGACGTACACGTTTTGTTTCTTTATTGATGGGGAAAACTACATATGCACATTTGTGGTATATGGCAATGAGGGCATTATTGTCCTACCATTACAATGTCTTTTTTCGTTAGTGTTACTTTTAGTGGGGCAACTCATGGTGGACCAACTGGTAGTGGGATCCACAGGACGGACAGCGCTGGGAGTCTCCCTGGTGAAGCCAGAACCACACGATAGCAGTGTTGTCCTCCTCACCTGTGATTTTTCATCATTAGAGAACGTTGGTTATTTTTTACGTAGTCCCACCGAGATAATATCGGTGTTATATTCTGCTTAGAAACATGGTGATGGCACTTACACAGACAGCCTACTAGTCTTTTGGTGCCAACGGAGGGGACGATATGAGGATCCCCTTTAGTTCCCGCATACTGTTTGGGCTTCAATATGCTATAATGATCCTTAAATGGATATAATTAACAAGTCAATACACAAATCATGGGAATTAGAAATGCACGATGATCATCTTGCCTATGCAGTAGGCCTACCACTCCCTTCTTGAGGCCTTGTAGAGCACGTCGCTCCAGTCCAGTGGCCTGTTCGTCATCCGTTGGTATCCCTGAATAGGTACGACAGCAACGTCAATCAGAAAATCTTTAATGATCCCCGGGGGGAAATTGGGTGTAGTTACTCACACTCTATATACAATATAAACTATACATCACAGAATATAATATAAGAGACATAAGTTGGCGTGGGGTTTAGCAGTCAATGAGTAATTAATCACTTCTCAATAGGTTTGGCACAAAATCAAGAAACATACACATAGTTAGGGTTTCACTACTTGCATGGCAACTAAAGTGCACGTAGGCACAGGCGCACTGCGCAGTGATAGGCCCTTTACCAGGACAGCCTACTGGCACAGGATCAACACACTTCTGCCAGGAGGTGGGTCTATCAGATCTCTAGGTGAAACTCCGAATGACCTTGTGTGTTACATTCAACCCCAGTTGTGATATTCTGTATAGTTCTTAGAACATAGAGAAAGTTTCAAGTTGTCATACGTTAACCCTTTAACACGCGTGAGGGATCCACCACTGTTTGGCGAGGAAATTAAATAGCCAACTAAATAAGGGTAGGTTAAAATGTTAGGAAATGGAAAAACAACGTATTGACATATGTCAATACGTTGTTTTTCCTTTTCTTTTTTTCTACTCGCGACGTGATTTCTTTCTCGTGCACTCGGTGTACACTTGTAACTGTAGCCGACACCTGTAACTGTAGCCGACACTATTTTGACCGTATCTTACCTTTTAGAGTTGCCATGGAGCGGAGTAGTGGTCTAGGCACAACATTAGGATATGCCAACTGCCATGTCGTACATGCTCGGAGTAGATGTCGCCCCGCCATTGTGGAATTGCTTTCGGCTACTGCGCGCGACTAAAAAATCAAGTCGGACTTAAAATAAACTCCATTTATAGTCGCCTACTGTCTGAATGACAGAAGACCGTCCACTCAAATCACGAAATTGGCTTCCTTGGCCAATGAAATTATGGCCAGACGATGACGAATTAGATACCAGGACACCTATTGCTAGTGGGTTGAACATGGACGTATAAATGGAGATAGAGGATAGAGCAATACATAAGTCAATAAAGAGTAAGAATATTAAGTTAAATGTTTATTTTTTTAAGTCGTTTGATTATTGTTGACAATTCATTTTTTAATTACTTATTCTGGTGGTACATTTATTAAAGCTCCTGTGGTGGTAGTAAGATACGTCATAATATGTGAATCTAGGTTCTCAGAGGCATCCAATAGATTCTAAACGCTTGTCAAATTTTGAAATATTTAATAATTTGATATAATGTAATGCTAAATGTGGCAATTTCATACATAATTGCAACAACCTGTAACAAAATTCCTTAATTTAATTGCAATATCTAAACTACATTTTTTTGTTTTGTTTTTATGCGTAATAAAATATAAAGCGATCACTGTCTTTTCTAAAATGTTTACTTGGCCATTACTCAAATTAGATTAGATAGATGCTAGGGGATTTTTCCTGTCTTAATAATGTTTCTGAATTGATTAGGTGACTCAGCGCTTGTAATGATTTTGTTTGAATTGCAAATGCGTTAATTTGTGTTTAATATCCATGGGTGAGTCATGCGTCTGTGGATTGAAAAGAATATATCCCCTCACTGTAAAGTGTTTGGCATAATTCATGGTGGCAAGGACATCAATTCCGTTTTAAATGTATTCAAACCCTCTGATTTGCAAGAGCACATTTGCTCTGACTGTTATATCACACAGCCATTGAGCCAACAAATGAATAGCACACACAACTTCAATTGAAATTCCAGAAAGGCAAAAATTTGGACCACTTAATGAAACATAATTACAAAGCTTTGTTACACAATATGATATGTTACAACTTTGACGACACAGGTAAATATGACGTTGACATTGAAGACATTACAGCAGAGAATAGAGTTTTTAAATTTAGATTTCATAATTCCTAAATTTTTGAAGCAGAGCGGATGGTGATTCGGCGGCCCACCGGAAGCGCTGATGGCCATAGTCACCTGGACAAATGATGATAGTTTTAAATGTTAGCTAATAAAACAAATACAAAACAACTGAATATCATTATTGTTTAACATTTTGTTCTTGGCTTCATTATTTCTTAGTACGAGATGACATGTGACATGATATTGCTGTTGGATAGCTGTAGGCTATCAGCTGTATTTTACCTGAGGATGGCACACCTTCGTAGTTGGTCACGTCTGGTGTAACCTGGCTGATTTGACTGCCTCTTGTCTGAGGGTTGAGGGAGAGGTCAGCTTTTGCCTCCTCTAACATGGGTTCCTTTTTGGCTCTCACAGCCCAGTGCATTGACTGAAAAGAGAAATGTGACAAGGTCTTTAGTTGATTCAGAAAAGAATGTGTTATGGTGAGTTTTTATGTGGGTACTTACCGTTTTAACAGAGTCATTCAAGGCCTGCCAATCGTGGAATGGAATAGTAACGCCACTTCTTTTCCAAAGGTCATAGTTTTTTCTTTTGCTTTCATTGCATAAAACCTCTTTGGCTTCCTGCAGCTTTTGGAAATCTTCCACTAAAATGTGGTTTTCCACACAACAAAGGGGAAATAAAGATGCTGCATGTGACATGGATTCATGGGTGCTCAAGTAGCCTACTGTAGGAGCAGAAACAATTTTCAATTTTCATTCATTTTTTTCTGCAGAGAAAAAAAACCCAATTGGTTTAACTTTAAAAAAACAATTAAAAAAACGCGGACACACAAAAATATGTATCCGCACAAATGAGTTCTTTCTTAAAAGCATAAGGGAATACAACATCATTTGTAAACAGTAATTGACAACAAACCGGCTTTTGGGTTCTGTGGGTCTTTGTCAGGATGGCACGCCAAGGCTCGTATTTTATACTCGTTGATTATCTGATCGGTCTGTAATATCCAGGAAAAATAGAAACGTTCAATGTGCAATCAGATAAGGCTTTCAGATTCCCTAAAACCGAGCGCACATTCAATCGCCCTGTCTTTTCACATTCACTATCAACAAGTGTCACACATGCATAACGTATAGGCTACACACTGTGGCTAAGAGTCCAATTCTAATGTGCGGAATAACGCAGGACCTCAAGGTTTTATTTGTTTATGTAGTTGGTATAATTGTTGTTTAATAATTATTGCGCACTTTGTGCTCAAATCCTTAAACCTAATTCAGTCGGTAAATGTGTAACCCTGCTGTGTAACATCCAGCAAATAGACAGAGCCGGTACTGACTGAACTTACCGAGGATAATTCATCACATCCCAATAACCCATAGTAATCCTCCAAGTCATCTCGGTTGCAGTTCAATACAGCCTCCATAAAATGTACGAACTCTGGCTCAATTCAGTCCAAATCCGTATTGAAAGATCTGCTACTTTGATGAGGTCTCAGTCGTCTAAAGGCTGCCTGCCTCTCGCTGCTGCTTCTGCCCTTCTGCTGGTCAACTCAGGGGGTAGGCGGCGCACTGAGTAGGCTATGTCAGTCAGGTCCTGACATCACTGCACTAGACTGTATATGTATCAATTATATCACCAAAAAAGAAAAATAATAATAAAATTAAATTAAATTATCACCAAAAATGCTTTATCGTTGCTGAAATATACGATGTTTTTGTTTGTTTGTATGATTTTAGCTGGGGGGAGGGGATTCGACAAAAAAATCGTGTTAGGTTCTTTACCAATAGACATTTTTATTCTCACCACATGACATTATTTTGTTATGGTTTGACGTCATCGACGTAAAGGACCCCGGTAACTACTGGCGGAGAGGAAGTCACGTGGTCCATGCAAATCACCCAGCTGTCGAGCGTAGAAGAATTTTTTTTTCACCACAGTTCTCGAGCGGCTCTACGGGCTGAAGATGGCGGACGGAGAGAACGTTTGTGGCAGAGCCTGCTCGAGCGCCGCCGATATGGATGAGCCCGCTGCGAAAAAGTCAAAAGTCAGCTCTGAACCAAACTGTGGAGCCAAAGTCGCCGAGACTAAACACATATCGTGCGTGTTGGAGGCCACCGGTAGTTGGGGGGCAGTGGTGAAAGCTACGCAGCCAGCAGAGGAGGAGGTTGAGCCGGTGATGGCGGTAGAGCAGGCCCCAGTAGCACTAGGCGGAGACAATGGGCTTGCACTGCTGATCTCGAAGCCTGACAAAACGGACGTAAAACGAGACGAAAACAATGCACTTCGAACCGTTGGAGAGGCCGCAGGTACGCGGAATGCTTGGGGTGTCACATAGGTTCACGTTCACGTCCGTTATTGTTTGCATGGCTTATTTTATTAACTTGCCGGTAAGGCAACTAGCCTCCAAAGCAGCTAACGCTTGCTAGCTAACATATTAAAGTACCAACGTGTGGAACTAGGAGTTGTAGAGTTTCTTAGTTGCCAGTTTTCAAATTAAGCTAATGACACCACCTCTAATGCCAACCTCTGTGATTTGGGGCTTTTCTCTTTCGTAGGTTTTAAGTGGACGTGTTGCCTAGACTGTTAAAACTTAGTTACAACCTCTCTTACCACATTTGTGACATTGTTTGAAGCACACCTGGCATCTATTCGCGGATTAATGTTCCTTCACTGATTGTTTTGTCAGACGACCAAGCTAACAGCCAGTATTCTAATGGCTCTCCTTTCATTCAGATTTTCTTCGGCACGACGGTGATCTTCCCTCAAATGGTTTAGCCGACAACCCCGACCTCATGAACGATGAGGATGACAGGTCGTCACACGCAAGCTCCAGTGACTGGACACCGCAGCCGCAAATAGGTAGCACGTTAAAAAAAAATAAAAAAACAGTGGCAAGTGTATAACTTTGGAGACAGTCTTGGCCTGCAACTGGTGTCGTGCCATGTCTTACTCAGGTTCCTACAGTTTCATTCAGCAACACATCATGAGAGAGACGGATCCTAGGACCATTCTGAAAGATCTACTTCCAGAGACCACTCTCCCACCAGACCTGGACGACATGACTTTGTGGAAGATCATTATTAACATCTCAGAACCACCGAAAAGAAAGAAGCGGAAGGATATCAACACCCTGGAGGATGTGGCCAGGCTCCTCAATGAGAGTAAAAAGATTCTGGTGTTGACCGGCGCTGGGGTATGTATTGGTATTTGCATTTCACTGCGCTACTCTTTTAACATAAACACCTACTGGTCTTGATCGCTTGTCCGGGTTAACCTTCAATGTTGGCACGCTTCTTTCAAGGTGTCTGTGTCTTGTGGAATACCCGACTTCCGCTCCCGTGACGGTATTTACGCCAGGCTTGCTGTAGACTTCCCCGATCTTCCGGACCCCCAATCCATGTTTGATATTGAATACTTTCGAAGAGATCCGCGACCCTTCTTTAAGTTTGCCAAGGTTTGTCAGCCGTATTGCTCCCATTTCCTACGTGGAATTGCATTTTATTTGACAGGTTGAGGATGAGCTAGTCAACTGTTTAAACCTGTGTGTCCATTGCAGGAGATCTACCCCGGTCAGTTCCAGCCATCACCGTGTCACAAATTCATATCAATGCTGGACAAGCAGGGGAAACTGTTGCGCAATTACACACAGAACATTGACACACTAGAACAAGTGGCTGGTGTGCAAAGAATTATCCAGTGCCATGGTAAGTTTTTTGTGTGTGTGTGTGTGTGTGTGTGTGTGAGGTGATCATTGACCTTGGATGATGACATGATAAACCGCATGAGTAACCAATAAGCTGTGTTGCTGCAGGATCATTTGCAACGGCATCCTGTCTCATCTGTAAACACTCAGTGGACTGCGAGGCTATCAGGGAAGACATCTTTAACCAGGTATTTATTTAACAAATCCCCCAAAAGTTCCGTGATGTATACCAGTCCAGTACCACTAAATCTGCCTCGAATCTGGTCATATCAGACTTACAATATTCAGTTGTAGTTTAATATAAACAATTACGCTATACCAATATAATCTAATGCAAGTACCCTAGAGGTGCATTCAGTGTGATCAAATCAGTTGTCGTATTCATGAGTTGCACAAATAAAAAGATATATTCCTTCTGCAGGTTGTTCCTCATTGTCCGCAGTGTCCAGACATCCCGTTAGCGATCATGAAGCCTGATATTGTCTTCTTTGGAGAGAATCTTCCAGAAATGTTCCATAGAGCCATGAAGCAGGATAAGGATGAAGTGGACCTCTTGATAGTCATTGGCTCCTCGCTTAAAGTTAGGCCGGTTGCTCTCATCCCAAGTGAGTTCTCTGTTGAGCATCTTTTGTGTGTTCATGTAGGAACCTGATTATAGCTACTGTTGGGTGTGTTTGGGAGACGCAGAAAAGCTCACGCAGTTGGTGTCCTTGTTTATCTCCGTCCAGACTCCATCCCTCACGAAGTGCCTCAGATCCTGATCAACCGCGAGCAGTTGCCTCACCTCAACTTTGACGTGGAGCTACTGGGCGACTGTGACGTCATCGTGAACGAGCTCTGTCACCGGTTGGGCGGGGACTTTGAGCAGCTGTGCTACAACACGTTAAGACTCAATGAGATCACGGAAAAGCCCCCGAGGTTACCGCGCACCACGGAGGGCTTCTCCGATTCCGGCGAGGCGGCGCGGGGAAACCGGACGCAGCATGACACGGACTCGTCGGACACGCCTTCGGAGGAGACGGAAGGACAGAATGTCCCCGAGGCTCCCAGCATTGCCGTTGGCTGTGTGCTCCTCCCAGAGCCCTGTCCAGGAGCCCCGGAGCCCGGCGAGGAACCTGCAGAATCTTCTAAGACCCCAACGGAGGACGTGCTAAAGGAAGAGGCAGCAGAAGCGAAACACCCGGAATCCAACCTCCAACTTCGTAAAAGATGCTGGATGAGTCGAATTAACAGCAGTCCCATTAGCAAGCGCCTTGAGAGTAAGCGTTAAACATCGGCACGTTTTGTTATACAGTATTATTTGAGTGCATACCAATTTTCACATAATGGAACAAATGGCAAACTAATAAGTCAAATATCAGGTTTTGATTCCTAAGATAATTATATGGTAGAATTCTCAAGGTATTTTTGTTTGCTGTCTCTCTAGCATGTCAGTACCTGTTCCAAGCACCAAACCATTACATCTTCCACGGCGCCGAGGTTTACTCCGACTCGGAAGACGAGATGTCGAGCTCCTGCGAAAGCGAGAGCGAGGACTCGAGTTGCAGCGCGGACGGAATGGAGGACAGCGACGGCGACGAGATGAACACACTGGCGCTCGATGACGAGGCCTGCCTCAGAGACACGATAACGCCGCGCGCAGTAGCCAGCGAGGGCACACCCAAAGCTCAGACAGACAATACTACTATTCAGAGCTCCACAGACCTAGAAGTGTAAACTACCCTGTCCACAAAGCACTAGTTGTCCTTTTTTTTATTCTTTATTTTGTTTCTCGACTTACCAACCTTACTTTTATTTTTCATAAAATTGAGATTGAATCATGGCAACTTTGATTGAATATGCAGCAAGTTCGTTTTTATTTTCTCTTTGTGTGCCCACTGTCGGTGTCAGGTGTGATGCGTCTGAAAGCTTGTACTGTGTACTACCTGGTGATGGACGCAGTAGTTCATCTCATTTATGGTATGCTCCATTGCAGGGCAACTCCAACGATTACGGAATTACAATATCGGCCTGTTTCTTGTCACCTCTACATGCAGCCAATCGTACAGAGTAAAAACGTCAAAATGAATCCACAGTATGCCATGTTCTGTGGTCCTGTGTTCTCAAATCGCATCTCGTTTTGGACAGGCAATGTTCTAAGCCTGCTGCCGATGAGATGGTACATTTCATGGACACAGACATGAATGGCATATATGAACGTGTTTAACCTGCAAAACAGTCAAACTTGGTAAATATAGAAAAACTACTTTTTAAACCAAAGAACATGTTAAGTTATACATTTCTGTGTTAAAACTGTCTTTTATGCCTTGGGAAAAATATACCAATTGACAAGTTTTGTTTTTCTGACATGGCAGCTACTTTATATGGTCAAGCCTCGTATTTTTATACTCTACATGAGACATACTCCTCAAAGAGTAGATGACATTTTGAAACATAAAGAATATAACATCTTGTGATACGTCTAAGGACTACAGAATGGCACATTTTTCTTCTTGCAAACAGGTTCAGATGCCCCTTTCAATTTTGATGAGCAGAAAGGTAAACCCTCTTCTATTACACATGGGAGTCTACTTCCTGTAGAATTCAGTATTGTTATTGGGTAGATAATTGAACACGTATGTTTTGGATAAATGTTAGCATCAACATAATATACCTGCCATTTTATTTAAATATATTTTTTTTGTTTACGGTTCAAGGGAAAACATTTTTCGTTCTACATATTTGTTCATTATCTAATTGGGTTTATAATTAATATGAGTAAAAAGCATCTTTGAACACTGACCATTTCCCTTTTTTTGTATGCTGGATCTTTGCTCTCCCAAACTTTAAAGGTGCTATAGATAACATTGCTCGAAGCACACGCGTCCTCAATTGGTTGCCAGTTCGTTGCACAACCCGCATATTTCGTGTTTGAGTGGAGTGAGACTCAGTCATGTCAAGTGATGAATCTTTCATGGTAGAGTAATGAATACATTTTGCAACATGTAGCTATGCATTATCTATAGATTTAGGTTACTTTGTGCGGGCACTTACCACAGAACTCAGCCATTTTTTCCACACTGACTGGCAACCTCGGAGACTCGTGACGCAGAGATACCGCGTGATACCAACGTCGTAATACTATTGGCTCACGAGCCTTGTTAGAGGGAACCAAACCTCAGACAGAGATAAACAAAACATTCATTTCGGGCCCGACAAAATTTTTAAAATGATAAATTCATAATCAATCGTTTTTGGTGGGGAAAAGCAATATATTTATTTCGCACCTTTCTAAAAGCTCTGTGGATGTATTATTTTAAAAAAATGATTTGTGTACATAAAAATGTTATCTATAGCACCTTTAAGCATCTGGTACTGATAATTTTTTCCTTCTGTTTTATATAAATGTTATTTTCAATTGCATTTTGTATTGTTTGTACTTAACATGGATTGCCTAGTAGGGTGATGCAAACAGTTAAAACAGTTAAAAGATTCATATTTTCACCACTTGTATGCCAAAACATTAACTATAAAACAGTCTTATCATAGGCATCATCAGGGCCTCCATGAAGGCCTGGTCAGGGCCTCCATGAAGGCCTGGTCAGGGCCTCCATGAAGGCCTGGTCAGGGGCTCCATGAAGGCCTCATCAGGGGCTCCATGAAGGCCTGGTCAGGGCCTCCATGAAGGCCTGGTC
>OMPB01085851.1:0-14492 GCA_900312615.1 Stylephorus chordatus | reverse complement strand
TAATGTGTAATATCCTGTAATCCCTATGTGACAGGGTGGTGCTATTTCCTTTTACACCATTGAATCAACCTAAAAGACCAAGTTGAATTTATCAAGAGCATCTCTTCAGAAAGATTAATAGAGAACACAAATGTATGTGCTTTTGAAGTGGTTAGACTGATAATGCAAGCATATTTCTTCAAATTATCTTAAGACAACTTTCATTTATTGTTCAACAAGTAGCTAAATCATATAAACACGTTTGAGTAAGTAGAAAATACCATTAAAAAAAAAAAGGACACACTAGACTCAAGCAGTGCTTTATCAATAATATCACCTTGTGACCTTACACTATTTCCACAATGGCACATGTATATAGCACGACAACTTTGAGTTGTAATCCTTGAATTTGGTGTTCCTGGTAGTTCATAGAGGTTGTAATGCCATGGCACAGGAAGTAGACTACCATGTGACTCAACAGGGGCATGGCATTCTGTGTGACTCACACCTGAGTCATGGCTGGGGTCTTGAGTGTGAGTCATCATCGAACCAGGGCGGGAAATATTTGATGAATAGCGATACTAAATTTGCGCAATGGACAGAGCGTGCGGGAGGTTCCCAAAGGACAAAAGCAAATACCTTTTAAATACTTTCTGTCAATACGAATATTTGACTGTGATGACTAAATGCATTCACAAGGGGGTAGTATTTCACCCATGTTTTGCATAGCGGGCTCTTATGAAGTCTTTTTCATATGGTCGCTTTGAAGCCAGTAGAACATGCCTGAAGCCAAGGCATCATATTGAAGACTCAGACTTTAAACGGGATGTGTCATCTCCCTTTAGTCTGCCACTTTAGTCTTACTCACGGGATTCACATATACAATATACTTTACTAAGCAAATTTTATTTGTTCTCATCAGCTATCTCCAGAGGAGTTGGAGAGGCGCCAAATAAGGAGAGAACGGAACAAATTGGCTGCTGCAAAGTGTCGTAATCGACGTCGTGAGCTGACAGACACACTACAAAATGTGAGTTTGTATATACATACATACATACATACATACATACATACATACATACATACATCATACATACATAATATCATTTTATTTTATAATCTGCCAAATGAATCAAAGTAAATAAAAATATAGAAGTAAATGTCTTATTTTCTTGTCTAGGAGACTGAACAGTTGGAAGGGGAAAAGTCACGTCTTCAGAAGGAAATAGCCGAATTACAAAAGAAGAAGGAAAAGCTGGAGTTGGTCCTGGAAGCACACCGTCCCATTTGTAAAATTGAAGATTCTGACTCGGACTCTGGGCCAAGCCCACCATTGTCCTCATTGCGTGGTATCAAAATAGAGCCGGAGAGTTCGGCACTACCTGGGCCTTCAACAAAACCTCCAACAAAGAGGCTAGAGAGGCCCAAGCCGAAGATCACCATCCCTACCAGGCCTGTGACCTCATCGGCTTCTGTTGTCCCCGCGCCTGAATCTGAATCCCTCCACACCCCGATTATTATGTCAACCCCATCTTTCACTCCATTTACGACCAATTTAGTTTTCACCTATCCCTCCGCCTCTTTAGAAGCCAGCACCTCTGTTCCAACCCCAGGTATCTCCCATTCTTCTTCCCTTCACAGTCACGCTCAACAATCTCTGAACCCCCGAACCTGTGGCATAGCACATCGCCGTAGCAGCAGCAGTGGTGACCAATCGGATCATTCCCTTCATTCCCCCACCATTCTCACACTTTGATTTGAAGCTATTATCATTTCAGTATCACCACGGGAATACTGTATGAAAGTTGACCCTCTAGCAAATACAATAGTGATATGATAAAAAAAACAATAACTGTGATGTGAATACAGTTGCAAATTGAAATACTTCAAACCAGGTGAATCTGCAACATTTCCTATTTTAGACTGTTGGGGCATTACTTAAAGATACTACACATATTACTGGGATTATTGGGCTTTAGTTACATTTGTTTTGAGGAACCCCACAGAGCATATTTGAGTGAAAGACTTATTGACACATTTATGAAAGCATTGCATGACTTATATATAATTTAAAGAAATGCATTGGCATTTTGACTTAATAGTGATAGTTACATTAACAATAGTTACATTATTACATTACTTTATATAACACACGTATCCCAAATGAGGGAAATAAGAGTATTTGGCTATTTATGGTCCTTATTTTTTATATGATTTGATAAAAAAAATTAAAATCATCGAAAAAGAATGTAGACATAGGCTGGACCTAGCATTTAATTCATGATAATATATTTATTTTGGAGATCCTAATATATTTTTGATAACACTGTGTTATTCTGACAAATTAGTTGCAGTGCCTTATCTTTGTCATTTGGCAAAGTTTTAACCTTTCAAAGAAAACATTAAGGATAGAGAATAAGGTACCTACTGCTCAGAGTAAACAAATGATGAATGATGTGTACAGCTTTGTTGGCATCGATACCTTCAAAAACATAAACAATAAACATCCAAGTCAGTCTCTCTGATGAGGCAGTTGCTAGGAAACATCTGTGAACAACAAACTCAAAGGAACAAAACTCATTTTCTGTGTGTTTTAAAAGCATGTTTCTGTAAAGTCAAACACCCAAGGGAAGAGCACAAACACAATCAAGAGTCATAGCCATTGTATTTAAAGCTCTTCAAGAGCATATCCCATCAATAACAGCAGACAATAAAGCAAAGTACTTTCAAACCATGTGCATTACCTGTAACAGAAATTGAATGTCTGATACTGATAAAGAAGGAAAAGAAGTTAATAAAAGATAATCCCTAATGTCAGAGTTAACACAAAGCATGATTTATATAAGAGCGAACTATTGGCAACGTAAAAACATCTGTATCCACTGTGGTATAGGCTTACTAACTGAAATAACAATGCAATTACAGAATAAAGAACAAGTGACTTAAAACAACTTTTCTTTTGAGTGATGTCTATAAATAATTGTGTAAAAGGGTCGATTTTCCAGTTGATACAAAGAGTATCTAGTTTAATACAAAAGTGTTACATTTGAAGCATTAGCACTTAATTTCTAAAAGAGGTCCAGTGTTTTTTTTTTCTTTTCTGATGCAAATCCAAGACCATAACTAGCATAAAGACGTATCCCAAGCTCCATATTGTTAACATCAACCTTCTAGTAACCTGAATGGCCAAGAAGTCAAATTAGTCAATAGGCCCTTTTTTATTTATGAAAATCACCATGCAAGACACTCCAATCCTACCCTGAGGAAGAGAATGCATAAACTTACACATGGCTATAGGTGTGTAACAAAAGCAAATATCAAAGTTTTCTTTTTATCACAATGTAGCTCAGTGCTAATGGACTTCAGTAGTTTTTATGGCTCAAAACTGATTGAATTGAATCTTTAGATACACGATTTAAAGACCCTTCATATCGTTGTCCAGTGCAATATTAAAAATCCAGCACCAGTGTAGGCTAGTCCAGTGCATTAAATAACATCACATGCTTACCTCTTTTTTTATTAATCATTTTTAAATAATAATCTATAACTGATAAGGGATAATTCCCCTTACAGAAGACGTCTTGACAACAAAAAAAAGCAAATGCTAAATGAATTAAAACTTGTGTCATAAGATCCAGAAAACAATGAACGTTTGTCAGGTCGGAGCCTAAAATCCTTAAGTGGCACATTTACTTTTTACCTAACTGATTCTTATTGGACTATACTGTCAGAGCAGCCTGTGCTATGGTTGGTATTAGGAACATCCATATTGTCTGTAAGCTTGTAGCCTGTCATCCAAACGACGTCCTATCATCAGGTGAGCACACCAGGTGAAGTTGGTCTGGACTCCCAACGCTGCCTGTGCTTGAGCTCCCATCACCTAAATCCCGGGCCACCATGCAAGGGAGGTTGAGTTCCGTCGAACCACCGGGACTGGAGTCACTTCGACTGACACATTCCTCCTCCAAGACCAAACACAGTTCCTTAAGATCCAAATTCTCCTTGATCAGCCCGTCCTGCATGCGCTCCAGGTCAGCAAGTTTTTTCAAGTATCCACCCAGGTCTTCGCGCATCACTTTGGCTGCGTGGTGGCCGAACAGCTGCCACTCTCTCGCCAGCTTTTTCACTTTAAGCCGGTCGTCATCCAGAAAACAGCAAAGATCTCGCAGCTCTGTGTTTTCTTCTTGTAGACGCTGATTGATGACTTTCAGCTCCCTGATTTCAAGGAGGTGTCCCTGTAGCTGTTTATTTACCTCTTTGATCAGCCGTCCACGCTGAATGAGGGCTGACATCTTTTCGGACTCCTCTTTACGCAATCGACCCAGTAATTCTTCCTTGGAACATGCCATCAACTCGTCGTCGGACATCTTTGATAATTCTCTGTTAAAGATCTCACTGTCGCTACCCATTTTAATCAAACTAGGCCCACGATACCTGAGAGATCTGTGCAGTTATCTACTGTAAACGACGTGGGCCCTATTAAGCAATATTTACAAATATCAAGGATGTTCAAACTTGACACCTTAAATATTCATCTAGTGTCTTTGAAATGATACGTAGCAAACCTTGAGTCCGTTTGGGTAAAAAATATAGGATAGGCACAGATTTTACTTGGGATTTACTGTATCCGACGCACAGTGTTTCCAGACCCGAGTTAGGCACCTAGTGGCTTTCCTCCATTAATATCGGCGTAACGTGGTCTTAAATGAAAACAGAAAAAACAAATCTCAGTCGACATCCTTAGAAAGGCTGTGTTGAAGAGGCCTTAATGGTCACAAATGCCCTGTTAATAATCGGGATTTCGAGTAAACCTACTGGATTCAACAAGCTTTTAACTAGGTGCAAACGAAACCGACACATTAGGTAAAATCATACACATTTGGAAGCTGTATATCATACATTTACGTCGCGTTCGGGATGGTGTGCCATTAAAAAAACGCGATGTGATACTCGGCTCTTTCCGCTTCGTTTAAATTCGCTCTCCTCTCGTTGTTTGGCGAATCGGAATGCATCCAAAATGATACTGCTGTCCCAGATGGTCTTGAATATTGTAGCGTCAAAATATATGTACTTATGTAGCATGCTCTTCTCATCCTCTTGTGCTATGAAAATACAATGTCCGCCTCCACTTTCACGGCTGACTTCGAGTAGAGTGAAATAGGCCTACCATAAACATGGGCCCTGCTTTTAACAGACGATCCAAATCCGCGAGTTGCAAGTACAGTTTACTAGGCCTGATCAACTGGTATGTTCAAAAAACATCGTTCGTTCCACTTATTTTGAATGTGCTGCTCCGCTGTAATCTGCAAATGTAAGGATGCCTTGCGTCCGCCTCGATCGGCGCTCTCAAATGTAGGGTTGTGCGCCCCCACTTGTGTGGATTGGGAGAGAACAAAAGTAGCGTATTATCCAAATGTACCTCTTGGAAATAAGAAGTTTTATCTAGAATTTTGCTAGGAAAGGTTTGGGCTGATCAGTGCAGCGAAGGACTTCACGGTTTCAAATAATGAAGACACGTGACATCAGTTTGTAATAGGACACACACACACACACACACGACATAATATTCTTGCGCACACATCGACGGAAAGTGTGACTTCAGGCTATTCCATGGTTTCAGCCGAGGCATTCAGCCACATCCTTCCGCCCTCTGGACCACCTCTATTGTTTCAAAGAGGCCGCAACAATGTAGGGTGTTAACCATGCGAGGGGAACCGAGGATAAAATCAGGGTATTATGAGGTTAGAAATGGGGAGTTGGTGCACCGAGAGGTCCAACAAAAAGACAGTCGACTGAGTCATTTTTCCCCTTTTGTCATTTGAAGGACACATGCAGCAACAGTAAATGGAAGGGATGGGGATGGGGATTTGAAGGGATTTATTTAGATTAATCAGCAGAGGAAGAGAGCAGATCCAGTGGAAATGCACGCTGCTGACCATACACGCACGCCAACACACAGCCGTGTAGTAGTATAGTAGGCCTACATATAGTTATGTTTTTGTTTTGTTTTTTTAAATTACGACTCAAATATACAGAATACGTAGACCTATTTATGTGTCAATTCTGATTGCTCCAACGGCTATATTTCACAATTCTGCATTTTTATACGTTCATCTATCTGCCATCACTTCGATTGACATTACTCTTTAGTTCAGCATTTTTAACGAGGTTTAATTTTGCCAGGTCGGGGAGAAGGTCCACATTGCTATAATAATAATAATATAATAATCCATGGGCCGGTGTTGTGCCGTTGAATGGGTGCCTTCAACGGCACAACACCCGCTGTCTGCAGTGAGCGGTATTTGGGAGTTTCTGTCCTATCGTCTCGATTTCGACATGCAGATACGTCCGATATGGACTTTTCTAGGGGAGCAGACAATGCTCCATATTTTTTAAATATAATAATACTTTTTTCCCCCTTCATATTTATTTAGACATAATACGAAATTATATTCAGCGATTAGGCGTTTCCAGTTTCCACAGGCCGCGCAGCGATTGGGCATAATATGAACGTTTCCGGTCTCGTGACATAATAAACCGGATATACTGCATGACTGCTGTGGCTGTTGTTGACAAGGGACTTGCTGTCAGTTCTAATACATCTACGGTTAAACGTTAATGTTTTTAACCATCGCGTGCAAAATCGCCTTTGCGAATTAACCGCTTGTGTGGCAAAGTTGGCTAATGTACGACAGCTAGCCGTTGCTGACGTTGATGACCATGGGGTTTACTTCCAGCCAACACGGTTGAGAGATATTTAAGTTGACGTTGTTCTACCTAGCAGCTAATAGCTTTTTGAAAGAACACAAGGTAAGAATGGGTGCCGTTACATTATATGCGTACTTAAGTAGCAGTTTCAATTACACTTAAGTTGTTAAACGTATTTAAACGTACATATTTGGCTAACGGCTATAATGCAACGTTGCACTAATTTCGAATCTTATACTGCCTGTCTCCTAGACGATGGCAGTAGAACTTGATGTTTTTGTGGGCAACACAACCATCATGGACGAGGAGGTTTATCAACTGTGGCTCGACGGTTATACAGGTAGGAATAAAGGTCATTACTGTGTGATAGTTCAGGAATAGCGGTTCATCTATGCATTGGTTAGTCTTTGATTGCACGGAGCCAACATTAGGACACGTTTCTCCATTTTGTTTCTTTCTCTTAATAAAATGGTCATGATAATAATACCATATATATATGACAAATTAAAGGAAAAAACAGAAAATGTCTGGTCGCGGTAAAGGTAGCCTCGCTTGCCAGTCTCTATGAGACACTTACGTTCAAATCGCTACGCAACTTGCTACATAGAGCAAGGCAGACTTGGTTTACAGAAGGAAGTTACTTCGCCCAATCACGATATTCGGGGGTCAGAACGATGGAAATAAGGGAAGAGAATGACCAATAAAATCGACAGCATTAAATCAAATGGCAGAAACCTCATTGGCCTCATTGGCCACTGCAAGTGCAGTGGATTGCACTGTTTGCTCACAGCAAGAAGGTCTTGTGTTTGATTCCCACCTGGGATGCTGTTGACTTGACACTGGGGGAAATCTGCATGTTCTCCCCAGGTCTGCCGGTACTCAGGTGGGCTATCTCTCAGGGGCCTTTCTGTGTGGAGTTTGCATGTTCTCCCCATGCTGACATGGGTCTCCTCCTATAAAATAACCCCATCTAAAAACATGCAAAACACTCTCCTGTCCTGTCCCTGACCACAACAAGGATAAACATCTGGAATTGGTCCCTGTGCACTGATAGAAAGGGCTGCCCACTGCTCCTGGCTGCCATTGGAGGAAGGACAGTGAGAATGGGAAAAATGCAGAACAAATTTGTTCAGTCACAGTACACACTGCATTATTCAGTCACACGCTGCATGTGTGTGTGTTGTTGTGTTTGGCGGTCACCAGTCACCACTCCCTGCATGCATGTGTTAGTGCATGTGCACCTGCAAATAAACATATCTTAATCTTAAATCTTAAACTCTAAGGTGTCGGGCCACCATATACCACCAGAACAGCTTCAATGCACCTTGGCATTGATTCTACAAGTCTCTGGAACTCTACTGGAGGGATGGAACACTATTCTTACAAAAGATATTCCCTCATTTGATGTTTTGATGATGGTGGTGGAGAGCGCTGTCTAACACATTGGTCCAAAATCTCCCATAAGTGTTCAAATGTGCATTGATCTTTGTAATGAGGGGTTTATGCACTGCAGCCCTACTATTATACCAACTCAGTGGCCTTGTGGTGTGTCCGCCCTGAGCTTGGGAGGTTGTGGGTTCGATCCCCGACCGAGTCATACCAAAGACTTAAAAAATGGTACCCAATGCTTCCCTGCTTGGCACTCAGCATCAAGGGTTGGATTGGGGGATGTGTGAATGTACTGCTACTGTAAAGCGCTTTGGACAAAAGCGCTATATAAATGCCCATTTACCATTTATAATATCCATCAGTATCGACGGACTGTCGACGGACTGTTCTTACTGACACAGTGATCACATCCTGCATTGACATTCTCAGTCACCTGAGGAAGAGTTGATCTATCTATCTGTGTGATATATATATATAGATATAGATATAGATATATATATAGTGTATGACACTAACATATTTGCACAATGCACATATTATATATGTCTAACAAATAACATCAGACATGGTTTAACAGCTACAGAATTGACCCATGCTATGTCTTTGCACAGTGAATGATGCAGTGAAGGTACGTATGGGGGGCGAGGTGATGGAGGAGTGTGAGGCAAGTCCAGATGTTCTGCTGAGTGACACCATGGACCAGTACAGAACCTTCCAGATGTGTGAGCGCCTCCTGTACAGCCCAGCCAAGCTAGCCAACCAGCTGCTGTTCCAGATCCCACCCCACCGTCAGGCCATGCTTATAGAGAGGTGTCACCCACTCTTATCTTATAGCATTCCTATCTACTGTATCTCTGTTCAACTTAGATAAGATGTTTGTGTTTTATGTCTTATTTCTTGTGTCGTCTGCAGCTGTACTGCTTATTTTTTTAAATCCAGAACTACACAAGCCCTGAGTGGTTATGCCTCTCTTGTGTCCTTCAATCATATTCTTAGCATTTCCATCATAATTATTAATATGAATACATGCGTATATTCATCTCCGCATTCCGAACCTCACGATGGAGCGTGTTTGCAGCTGTTGTTGTTCAGAAACATCACAAATGAAGGAATACGTAGATACAAACAAGCAGGATATGTGCAATTTGTTCCAAGATGATGTCGTTGTCAGGATAAGTGCCACTTGGCAATTGTTTGGTTTTTCCGGATATTTATTAGACCCCCCTGTTAAACTTTTAACAGCCTGACAACCCTCCACAACATGTCTGTGTTCACCAAGAGCACATTCAGTCGAATGTGAGACTTAAAAACCTATATTTGGAACATGGAAGGCCACTGGCTTAGCACGCATGCAAGATGCTGTTCCACAGAGAAGGAAGCACGCATCAAGATGAAAACATTACCCAAGAGAACTCCTCTCTGTTATCTTTTCCTTGGGAGGAGGAATCACCGTCTTTTTTCCCCCTCTCTCTCTCTCCCACCTGTTCATAGGTACTATGCTTTTGATGATGCGTTTGTCCGCGAGGTATTGGGTAAAAAACTGTCAAAGGGGACCAAGAAAGACTTGGACGACGTCAGTTCAAAAACGGGCGTCACGCTGAAGAGTTGTAGACGACAGGTACGTTTAGTACTGTAGGATTGTTTGCGTGTGTTATCTAGTTCATGAGTTTTTTATTTTTAAATCTGCACTGTGGAACTTTTTTCTCTCTCTGCAGGCATCACTTTTGTTTAAATATTACACATGATGTGTCAATAAAAAAAAAATTCAAAAAGCATTCACCCATGGCTCAATCAACCCAGGGATTATTATTATTTTTATTTTTTTAATAATTTTGAACAAAAGTGATGGCGTTGTGGAAAAAGTTCCATCTTTTTAGTGGTTCCACAAAGATAGTTTAAGAGGCTGCATTCATCGTGGTTTTCAAATAAATTAACTGGCTTGTGTTTTCTGTGATAACCGTCCTTCTCATTTCGGCTTGTTTCTTTTGTCACTTATTATTGTTCTGCTGCTGTAACGGCTTCAATTTCCCTTGGGATGATTACATTTTCTATCTATCTATTGATCTATCTTATAGAAAGAAAGGAACCATTACAGTCACTTAAAGTCAAATATCCTTTAATCATTTTTTTTAATTATTCTTTTCAGTTCGACAACTTCAAGAGAGTCTTTAAAGTTGTGGAAGAACTCAAGGGACCCCTGGTGGAGAACATTCGCCAACACTTTATTCTCTCTGACAAGCTAGCCAGGTAATGTCTGCTTATTAGCCTAATGAAAATATAAAACGTGCTTAACTCGTATTGTATAATAATATATAGTGTGTAGCTGGGTGCTGAATCCCACAAGGTAAACTTTAAAGTATGAATAAATGGACAGCACACCAATATTGCATATTTATAGTTAATTAAGACTGCATGGAGATGCTTATTAGCGTAACCATAATTAGACCACACATACGCCGATCCATGCGTTGTTTTCAGAAATAATGTCCTATCATTTATTTTTAGCCATGATATTTAGCATCTAACAGTAATAAAGAAATCCCTTCTCTGACAGTTGGCAAAGCAAAAGTACACATATAAGCGTAAAAAGCAGCGTAACAGGCTTTCATTTGATTTCGTGGTGTATTTGTCCACCGCCATAATTCCCGGCCTTCTCATTTCAGGGATTACGCTGCCATTGTTTTCTTTGCCAACAATCGATTTGAGACGGGGAAGAGAAAACTCCAGTATCTCACATTCCAGGACTTTGCTTTTTGCGCCGGACAGCTCATCAACAACTGGACAGTTGGAGCTGTCGGTGAGTGGGAGCCTTGGCCATTTTATTTATTGCTTCCATTTTATCTAATATGTTGTTTTTTAAATGAGACTGCAAACAACAGCTTGAATGTTTTATTTATTAATATGGGAAAGGAAGAGTAAATGTATGTTTATCGGCTTTATTACATCGCGTCTTTTTCATCATCTACATTTTTCATTATAATTGTTACCCCACCTCAAACTCAAATGGCAAAAGTTGACCCATTTAATGTCATGTAAATGACTACCCTTTAGCGTAATCTTACAAGATGGTAAATGTGCTGTGTGAAGGTGCTTAAATGTTGCCTCCATCTTAGATAACATGGTGGATGACATGGATGTAGATCTGGACAAAGAATTTTTACAGGAACTGAAAGAACTGAAGATTCTGATCACTGACAAAGATCTACTGGATCAACACAAAAGGTGACACTGCCTTGATACGCTTTTTGCCGATTTCTACAATGCAATTATTATATTATTTGAAACACAAATCATCTCTGTCTTTTAATTATTTATTAATATCAGTTTGTCAGGTTCTTACACTTTTTTTAATCTATTTCTCCAGTCTGGTTTGCACAGCACTCAGAGGGAAAACGAAAGCATTCAACGAGATGGAAGCAAATTTTAAGGTGAGCGATGCTACACAGACAACAATTTCTACGTTAAAAAAAAAATAATAATCACGTGGAATAGTAAATTCCACAATGTTTTGCATTCAAGTCATACGGTTTTGTTTTCCCCAAAGAATCTTTCCCGGGGGCTCGTCAACATCGCAGCAAAACTCACCAACACAAAAGATGTCAGAGATCTGTTCATTGATCTTGTGGAGAAGGTAGGCTAAGTGGTGGTGGTGTTCTTTTCTTCGCTGAAAAAGATCCGATCGTCTTATGACAGATCCGTGTGTTCATCAATGCCGTAGGGATACGATATGATGTCAAGCCCAATCACTCACTGCTCCCTCTCTAGTTTATTGAGCCATGTCGCTCAGACCGATGGACAGCTGCAGACATGAGGCTTTATCTCACCCACTACACCAACTCTGCACACATCCTGGACACATTCAAGTAAGTTCCTTCATCCGTGCTCCTGCGTAGCTTCTTAAATGAAGCATAATGATGCTAACATTGTTAGCATTAGCCATCCTTAAAATCTATTCACACTGGGGTTGAGAAACCCATGGTTTTGGGAGTTGGTTAGTTGATTGATAGGAAGTTGCTTGACCAGAAGTATACGTAGGCCTACTTCATTGAGGGGAGTACAATTTGGTCATTGCTAAACCTCTAGCGAGACATGTCCACTTGGGTCTTATGATTTCAGCCCGAGGGCTGATGTGCAGAAGTGGTTTGGAGCAATGCCGTTCAATTTGCCATTCCAGTTCTGCCAGTGGGTGTCACCCTATCTCTCTTCTAATTTCTTAAACTGTAGTTACCTTGTTTCTCGCGCAGCCACTCTGGAATGTAGTTAACGGTTTACACAACCCCAGTACCACGACACACAAAAGCCATATTCATCCCAAAACCGTATTTAAAAAAATAAATGAAAAGGTTGTGAACAAAGAGCGCTTCACTTGTTCATTTCACCGAGAGTTTATAATAACATGTTGTCATAAGACTTACAGTCTCTCTCTGCTTAATGTATTTACAGTGTTCCCTCTTTCTCTCCTCTCTTATTCCTCTCTCTTTCTCTCTGCTTTTCTCTCTCTCAGGTATCAGGTTGTATGGGACAGATATATGGGCGTTGTTAAAAGCTGTATTTTCAAGATGTACCACGACTGAAAAAGTGTGTCCTTTTCTTCTGTCCACCTCCCTCTTTGCTCGTATTCACTGTTTTGCTCCCTTAACAGCAGCGTTGGTTTAAGTTCCTCATTATGCAGATTCTCTGCTCTTCTCTCTTGATATTGGTGATGTAATTTTTACGTTCAATGTCAACTGGTTCTTCTGCCTCCTCTGTACATTTTTCTGTAAATAAAATCAACTTATTTACATTAAACGTCTTTTTTGAGTTTTATATATATATTTTTTTCTTTCTGAAAATACAAACCATTTATCAGTGATGAGGATTACAAAGTCACGATTGTGTAGTGGGCAGGGTTCGAGTTTATAATCTGAGCTTTGGGGGGGGTCTCTAAAATAACTAACATTAGGGGCGGAGATGCATAAATAAATAATAAACGGGTGCACTTTCTGTGTGAGAGAGAGAGAGACTTCACTGCTCATTACATGGTCCACACACACACACACCGCAGTTTTTTTCATGTCCCGTGCAGTGCATGGTAGCTAGTCTACTATAACTTCTATTCAATATACTGTATTAAGATAATGTTGGCTGATACATGTAGTGGCTTCTTCCAAATGGGTACACACGTAAGTGGGCTCTCAACACAGGCATAGTTTGTGCAATATTCTACTGCGCACCATGGTGGCTTGATGGTGGAGTGTAGCCATACTGTCATTCACAAGAGAATGTAGTGCGTAGTTCTTTTGGAAAACATGTTTATTTTACTATTTATCTTGTTAAAGGTGGAGTAGGCAAGATTATTTTGGGTAATATTTGGTGAAATTCTCTTCACATTTCGACAGCTAGCAATAAACCAACTACTCTGGGGAAAAATTACGTTATCTGTGACTGTCCCAGGACAGATTTTCAGGGACTTTAGTTTTTCACCACTCCTGGTAGCCAACATCCAATGAGGGAAGCTCTCAGCCAGGATGCGGGGTTACCTGCCTATCAAAATGGTGGTGCGTGTCCCCGAGAGGCAGACTCAGACGTTGCTGTGCAGACTGAATCGAAGAGGAGGGGGGTGTTTTTCGCCACTGTAGACATTCAAAATCTTTATTCTTATGCCCAGATTCTGTTCGCGCCCAAATATTGCCTACTGCAGCTTTAATGTAAATAAGACTCGTTACATTGAAAAACGTATTATATGTGGTTTAAAATAATGGTTGTTGGTAATGTATTAGCGACATTAACTCGAACCCTGGTAGTAGGCATTATATACATGTTGCCGTTCATGTTGGCTTATAAACCAATAACGGGCTGTTAAGTGATTTTTGATACAGAACAATATATATGCACTGCTATATTCAAGCATTGACATTTAGTGTGTGGCATGCCTGTGTGAGGTCATGTGGATACAGCAACAGGGGGTGGGGTGGGGGTGCACCACCACCACCTGACAATTGGTGCAGGTGGTGGTGATTGGGTGTCGTTGAGTGATTGAGTGGGAATTTTAACAAGCAGTCTTGTAATGACAGCTGTCGGCTCAACCAATAGAACCACAAACACACAAACAAATCTGGGACTATTTGAAGGGTTTCATTCATGTACACAGTAAATAGACCTCTTTTTGTGTGTGTGTGTGTGTGTGTGTGTGTGTGTGTGTTTAAAATAAACTTATATACCTGTGTGTGTATATATATATATGTGTGTGTGTGTGTATGTATAAATTATACATATGTATATATATGTATAATTTTCTTTTAAAATGTACTGATATAAATCTAGCAGCAGTACATTATTCATGGAGCAGTTAAGAGCAATAAAATTAGGATGTACCAAAATAGTACCCGTTGAATCTTGTCTGTATCCCCCCCGCCAAAAAAAAAACCCCATGTTGG
>OMPB01085845.1:0-11022 GCA_900312615.1 Stylephorus chordatus | reverse complement strand
CAAGTTAAAATTATCGATATAACCAATGTTCTGTGCTATACAAATGGACTGGAGCCACGTGTGTAGACTAAGGAGTCTGCTAAAACGTAGATTACCACCTGCAAAGGAGGGAATGGGACCGGAAATAAAAACAGACTTACAGTAGCACAGTTTTTTAAAAGGTTAAAAAGTTCGTAGAATAGCCCTTTGGTCAACTCCGATTGCCCATTGTGAGCATCAATTGACCCAACATGGACAATTACCCGTTCTATTGACGATGGAAGTGAACGTAGTAGTTCAGGGATTTTATCCAAGATAACGGGAATGGTGGCTCCAGGGAAGCAGTGTGTTGCTACATTAAAGAAGCGGACATTCCTTGATATGGAATCCCCTATCAACAGTGTGGTCGGAGAGAAAAGGGGACGAGGAGAAGGCCGCTGTAGTGATCAGCGACATCAGGGCCAACCGGTCGAGTAGAGGGGCTGTCCGTCTGATCAGGATAATTGACCGCCGAGTGGCTTGACACAGCATCCTTCAGGATCCTTCAGGATCCTAGTTGTAACGATCTTTAGTTTATGTCTAGGGGAACACAGGGAGTAATTTAACAAGTTGGTAACAAATATGGAACCAAAAATATAAGAAAAGGCTGCTGAAACACTTTAAGTGTAACAATGAATAACATTTATTTACAGAGGATTATTAACAAAGATAAACCTACTACAAATGTGAAAAGGGGAATCAAATACAGTAAGTGTCAGGAGCTCCCAAGGCCAAAATAATAAACCAACAAAACCCACACTAACTGGAAAATAACAAGATCAATGGGTCTACTATTATTAAATTAAACAGAAAAACAATACTAAGCTCCCTAACAAAACAGGAGAGAAAGTATGAGCAAAATAAATGGCAGAGAACCCCTACAAGGCTTCCTTAAAGTTCAAATAAAACAATGTTTCCACCTAGTCAGCAAAGTTAAAGCTAAGTTAAAGCGAAACAGAAAGGCAGACCATCATCCCAGTCTTTCTCTGTTTCAAGGCAGTATTTGCGCACCATTGCTTTGAGGGTCTGGCCGCTCTAGCGCCCCCTTGTGACTGAGGGTGGTATGGAGACAACATGCTCAATACCCAGGGACTGTAAGGTCTGCTTAGACACCTTTGACTGAAAGTTTGTGCCTCGAGCGGTTTGGATCACTCTGGGGAGACCAAAATGTTGTGAAGAATTTCAGCAAGGCTTTGGTTACAACAGGAGCAGCGATCCTATGGAGCAGAACAGTCTCAGGAAAATGAGTAGCACATCAGCGATGTGAGCAGGAACTGATTACCAGAATTTGATTTTGGTAGTGGACCAACACAATCAACAATCACATGCTCAAAAGGTTCACCGATCGCAGGTATGGGTTTGAGAGGAACGGGTGGTACCACTTGGTTAGGCTTCCCAGCAATTTGGCAAACACTACAGGTTTTACACTACTTTGCTACTTGACTTTAACCCTGTCCAGAAGAAGTGCTGGAGGATATGGTCATAGGATTTAGTGACTCCTAAGTGACCAGACCGTGGATGTGAACGTGCCAACTGCAACACATTTTGTCAGTACATAGTGGGAACAACTTGATGCACGGTACCCTAATCTTCATCCATTCCTTCCTGCCTTAATATAGGTCGGGAAACCCATCTCCGTATCAACATCCCATCTTCTTCTGCATAGAACAAATGTGCCCTTTTTTTAATCTGCTACCTCTCAATCAGGGACTCACGTCCCACAGGCGATGGGTGGGAGAATCACGGTGGGATTGGTTGGTTCCTGTTCAGGAGGTGCAGACTCCAGAAGATCAACAGAGGGCAGCTTATCCTCTGCAAGAACAGGTGCAAGATTTGCCTCCTCTTCCTGTTTACGAGCCTGGGATCTGGTGAGGACACTGACAGGAAACGCATCAGGATGACTTTTCAACACTTTCCAATCCTTATTTGAACTGGTATCAGGGGCATCCACCACTTCAGTACTGGGCAGCACCTTATCCCCTGCTCTATAATTTCCCATTATGAACTCCACTCCTTGTATAGGGAATGAGTGGCGTACAGCAACATCAAAGAACCCGGAAATTAACTTAGACTGGACATGCACACGATGAAGTGGAGCAGCTACATAATCCATCTCAATACCACGTATTATTGTACTTGCTTCACAGGAGGTCTCAGTGCTGAGAGGCAAAAGATCAGAGAGGATGAAAGACTGCGAACCACCAGTGTCTCTCAGTATCTTCACCGGCCGCTGGTCTTCAACAAGTCCTGTCAATGACACAAATCCCTCAAAAATGAATGGCTTGAAACATTCATTAGGTTCTTCAGGCATACTACTGTATGTGTTACCAGGGGGGTCAGAAGGACTCACTATTTTGATTAAATCAACACCCTTGCTTTGAATGTGGAGACTGCTGTTTATGCTCGAGAGTTAAACAATCAATGGCATGGCATGATCAGTTTATGACAATAGTAACATTGCCTGTCTTACTTCGGGCTTGGAGGGGCCCCTTTAGGTCGCTGGGCCTGTGAGTCAGTATTTTTCAGGGAATACTCATGGGTAGATGTTTCATGCTTACCCACAAATATGCTCTTATATGTCAAGGCAAACTCCTCTGCCAGGACTGCAGCTTCCAGTAGGGTAGTTACTTTTTGTTCATTTAAGTACACCATGGTCCACTCTGGAACACAATTCTTAAATTCTTCCATCAACATCAGTTCACGTAGTGAGCTGAAGTCAGTAGCTTTGCTTGTTAGGCACCATATATCAAAAAGTATTCCCTTTTCCCTAGCAAACTCAACAGATGTTTGGGGAGGAGACTTCCTCATACTATGAATGTGCTGAAATGGGCTTAAAAATCTGAACTGAACTGAACCACTTCGGTTTCCCGGAATAGAGGGACCAGGGTGATGTTCTTGCTAATATCGAATTCTGGAGGAGTTAAAGCTGAAGCTAATTTCTATCGAATATGTTTTGAGTTTAGATTTGAATCTATCAATAGAGTCAGCCTCCCTGATTACAGTAGGAAGACTGTTCCATAAATAGGGGGCTTGATAGGAGAACGCCTTATTGCCTGCTGATTTCTTTTTGACTTTTGGAATTGATAGCCTGGAAGGTGTGTATGGTCCTTTAAGTAGAAATAGGTGAGCAGGAGCACCTTAAAATCCAACCTGGTGTTGATTGGAAGCCAGTGGAGAGAAGAAAGAATAAGAGGTATATGTTCAAATTTTCTCGTTCTAGTGAGAACTCTAGCAGCAGCGTTTTGCACAAGTTACAGTGGCTGGAACTAATCTAGATGAGATAAAAACATGAATAAGAGTGTCTGCATCTGATGTGATCAGATTTTGGCTATGTTTCTTAGATGAAAGAATGCAATTTTAGTAATGCTTTTGATATGCTGATCAAGGGTGAACAAAGGATCAAAGATGACACCACGACTTTTTACAGTGGGACTTTGAGGAATGGTTGATCCCTCAAAGCTTAATGAAAAGTCTTTAAGCAGCATTCTTTGTTGCTTGGGGCCAATGGCTAACAGCTCACTTTTCCCAGTGTTCAGTTGTACTGTAGGTAGTTAGAGGACATCATCTTCTAATTTCAGTTAGGTAAGATTGTCATCAGCATAACAATGGAAGCTAATTTCATAATTTCAGATTATATTACCAAGCGGAAGCATGTAGATTGCAAAGAGCAGTGGACCAAGGACCGAACCTTGGGGAACTCCAAAGTTAAGATTTCAGGGTTCAGAGGTTGATTCTTCATAATAAACACATTTCCTTCTCACTGTGATCAGTCAATAAACCATTTTCTCATTCTTTCTATCCTCTGTTCATGTTCTGAATTTGGGTTCCCCTGTTGATCGTAATAACTTGTGGACAATAAGAGAGAGAATGTGAAATGGTTAGTCATTCATGTAAGAAAATGGGAAGGAAAAATAGATATAGATAGATTCAAGCAAATAGAAAAAAATAATAAATGTAGAGCCCTGTAGATATATTAATTTTTTTCATGTTTTCATTCAGTCATACATGTATTTTTACTTTACTTTACTTTACAAGATGGAGTTGGATATAAAGACGCATGGAATCTATTGATTTGCTAGCACTTATCCCTCCAAGCTTTGCTCAAAATGCTCAAAACTACTACATTTGAATTTTCCACCTAGTTTGACTGACTTGAGGGTGAGGCTTCTTTAAAACAAGTTGAAATTACAAGTTTTGCTGTGTTATACTTTTTTAAACAACACTTTGTTTAAACAAAACTACATTTTTTACTTCAGCTAAGGTTAATTCTGTGGGCTTGACATATTCATGGTTAGATGTTTCCAGAGAACAAATAAACAAATATTACTCAGATCACCAATATTCAGAACATTAATATCAGTCATTTTTAAAGAGTGACTTTGTTGGGAATCTAACAAACATTACCTGTTTTAGCAGGTGTCATGAAGTTTAATGGTTATTTATTAGATATAGCTCCCATTTTTTAAATCTGTTATCCTTCAAAGTTTTTATATACTGTATGGGGGAATCTAGCTTTAGTCTCCCTTAAACACCTTTCTTTCGCTGGCTCTGTACCAACAGTTTTCTGTGACATTAGCTACATTTCAGATCCCACCCAGGGCCTAAATAATTAACGAAGTATCTTAAGTCGCATGGTGAATGTTCCCAAAACTTGAAAAGCATCATCCCTATCCATTAGATCATCCTGCTCGCTCCGGTCTGCCCCTCATCTAGTCGAAGCCTATGAGGACTTTGTGTTCCGAGATGCAACCAGTGGAAGTGATGGAGAGAGAGGTCCGTTTTAAGCAGAGGAATCCATGGTTTATTCAGCGTAGTCACCAAAGACATGGGAGGTGGGCCGCACTTAAACAGACCGGGTCAGATTTGATCCGTTTGACGACAGGATTCGAAGATGTGAGATCAGGCCGAGCGGCGTAGCCAAAAGGCTTTTGGCCCTTCACACATGTAACACTGCAGCACTTGGCAACCCTTTTATGGAAGAAGGAGTGGCTGACCCCATGCTCATTACATAGTTAATCCACTCTGTTCCCCAATGAGACCTAGGGACAGAGTGAGTTTCCGTCATTTTCCTCTTAACGCTTCATGACAGCCTGACTGCAACATGACTGGGGGGAACCACCAGGTGATTTTCTGCACACTTTGGACTTTAAGATGTGAAGAAAACCCTTTTACAATGTTATCTCCCTGTTGGACGGGTCCACAGGCATCACATTCGACTGCTTAAATGACTTATAATGATACAAATGTTGAGGCTCCATGCTTCATTATGGTGTAATACTTTTATACGTTGTTGTTTTAATGGCGTCAAACATGAAACACGTAACACATAAATAATCGTGTGTTTTGTTGCGTGCAATCAATTGTCGCATCGTTTGTTTCAAGACCTCAATCTGGTTGAATGCATAAATTCAAATAACAAAAAACGGGACTCGTTCCAACCATTTCTAAGTACTGGTCTCTAGGGTATTACAGTACCTTCCCTCACCCTTTAAGTAACCTTGCAGGATTGTCCCTCCTCAACAAAAATATACAAGCTGACTGTACGAAAACTGTTTGTGGTAGACCATATGCAGAATGCATCTTAAGTAATACATAGAAAAAAAGAAAATATTAGGCCTCAACAAATAAAAATGACCTTACCTTACGTTTCCCTAACCTGCTAGGATCCACATGAAGAATTCACAGCATATATTTCTTAGGGAAAATACAAAATAAACATGAAGATGAAATAATCACTCATCCATAACCACTGTAGTTGTCATTTTCTCTTTTTGAACAGATGAAAGATGTTGCAATGCTCTGTGTTCCTGCGATACACAATCCTACAGCCTTCAGGCTGTTAGTTTGACTATATAATAAGCTTCATATCACAAGAAAAATGTGTGTATTTCCGTGTATTCAATTTCAACTGACTTGAAAGGGCACAATTAAATATATGAGTCTAATAGTCTTGCATGTTATAAGATGAAACTGCCATCCAGCTAAGACAATGTTGACAAAGCTTCGTCCCATTTCCATTCATCTCTTCTGGTGGGACGTTTTCAAACCCATGTTTTATTAAGATTGCACCTGATGTAATTCCCCAGCTTATTAGGCTGAAAAGATGATGAAGACATTTTTTTTAGGTTCTGTGAGTGTGTGTGTGCGTGCGTGCGTGCGTGCGTGCGTGCATGCGTGCGTGCGTGCGTGTGTGTGCATGTGCGTGAGTGTTTGTGGGTGGGTAGGTGTGTGTGTGTAGAGAGAGAGAGAGAGAGAGAGAGAGAGAGAGAGAGAGAGAGAGAGAAACTATAGTTAGTACAGAGCTGTTCCCATAGTATTTGCTCTACACTATCTCAGTCATCAAGAAAATGGAACTGAAATGTAGTGGTACAAGTGTCAGCTTAGGCCGAGCGGAACATGTTCCAAATGGTGTTAAAAGCATGTACTTGCTGGCCCAAGCGTTCAATAATAAATGAACGAGGGCACACACAAATGATCCCTCTTTCCTCTTCGATAACATCCGTGGTGGAACAGGGCATGAATTAGTAACACAGATCAAACTGCAGTGTTAGCGCGGATCAAGTATTTGCAAAGAAGCTGACAGGATGATGTACAAGAAGCTCTATGATATGTGATATGTGAATGCAAGCTCATGTGAACCGCAATGTTCCCTGCTCTTGTCAAATCTGATTTTAATATGGAGAGGAAGGAGACTTCTTCTAGATAGAAGCGTGATGAATTACTTATCACAACAACAGAACGTCTATCTTTAGAAAGGTCTTGAATAACAATGAGTCAAATAGGGAATGATTTCCCAACTTCAATCTGCAGGGCTCAAAGAATTTGCTGCACTTTGAACCACTGACAAGCAATCCAAATGTTTAGATCTGTATTTAAGTAGGGGCTACGGTGCCGGAATTCATCCACTAATTCTGCATTGCAGCTTCATCCCTCTTGTTCCAGTGAATCACAAACTCCATGTTTACACAAAGTTAACAAGAAAACGATGAATGGCCTTGTTGACCCTCTCTGCCAGTTTGTTGCACGCACACTGGTGTAGTTTGCCTTTTACACTGTACAACAACGTCTTATCCATGGCCGTAGTTGCCACGAATCTGAACATGTACTGTTGAAGGGAAAGGGTGCATTAATCGGATAAAGGTGCACAGTGGTAAAAAAAAATAAAAAATAATGATCATGAAGTTTGGAACTGTTTGTATAACCGTTGCATACCTCTTCAGTCCCATGTTTTGAACAGAAGTGCATCACAAAGAGGTTTGACTTTCCCTGCCCGAAGCGATCTTTGATATCTACGTCAATCTTGCAGCTAAAGGGGGTAATCCGATTCTTCCGATTTATCCTCTAAATCTTTCACCACGAGTATTTGAGTGTCATCTCTAATCAATGCTTGCTAATCTCAGATTACATCAACAATTTTAAAAGTGATTTTGTAGAAAAAACAATCTCCACCTCTGATTCACCTAGGGCAACAGCAGAGCTGTTTACAAGGTAAAACTGTTAACCCCACAAAAAGCTTGGCTCCCGGTTAGTGTGTGTGGCATATGCATTGTACTGTACAACTTTAATACACTGTATTCACCACTGAGCCTGCTTGTAGGGACTGGTCCCTAAACTCTACATAGTACTATTCAACCCGAGGGTGAATAAAATAACATTTATTAATCATCAAGCTTGTGGCAGCTACCTGCCTGTCTATCTCTCGGTCCTCCTACCTGCCTTTCTGTCTCTCTTGTTCTTTACCTGTCTACAGAACACTTACCTTACCTCCCCGTCTCCAGCCTTTCAGTGGCCTTTACATTCTAGCAACATCCCTAATCTACTGCTTTGTAGCCCACCTACAAAGTATTGTATTAGTCTGCACTGGTACAAGAGATGATCTACTGGGCATGGTCTCGCTGAACCACAACTCTGTGCTGTAGCTGAGGACAGGCCATACAGTATACTATTACATAGCAGACACCTTTTTCCAAAGCGACTTACAATTGGTACATTTTGTACAGTACATCGTTTTTTTGGTCAGAGCGGGATTTGAACCTGTGGTCGACAGTCAGATGCCTTAACCACTGGACTAACCCCCACCATAGACACAAGCCAAAGGAATACACCCAATATTATGTATAGCATGTTTACTCAGACTCCAAAAAAAGGCAAATGTATATACAGTCACACGTGCTTACATGCACAGGAATCATATGAGCATTTATTACAGTTTGGTCAGTGTAGTGTTAATACATTAAAAAATATATTAATTTAATATCTAGTGAAAATAGTGGAGATATTTTTACATCAATTAATCAAATAAGGTTAAGTTTAATGAATTTAGTTGTGAACATACTAAGGCATGGTTGATCGTTTGAATGCACTGTATAATAGAACTAAATGTTTATGTGATTACGGATCTGTTTGCATTATTCATATTTTATTTATACCATTTATTAAACAGTTGAAGTTGCAATGCTTATAGCGAGAAATATTTTCAGATGATTCACTGTTCAACAATTGAAATGCACATTTCATCAAACAATATCATTTTTGCTTAGGAGAGCATTCTAACAAGCACCACAGTGTAATTGCATCAACACCATACTGTACATGTTGACAATTATGTCACCTTGCATTTACAGTAGTCTTTAATCATTGCATTAAGTTTTATTATTTTATCATTGAACAAATAGATTGCTGTGTGCACACATTTGTGTCACTGCAAAACCAGGTTTTTTCCTAGTGAACACTAAAGAATGTTTTAGCCCTGGACCTGATAGTACACGTCAAAGATCACAAGATAATAAATCTCACTCACTAACGTGGTGTTTTTTCAACTCAATTCTACAGTCAATTTGAGACCTGGTTTCTATCTTAATAACAGCCACTGTTCAAATAAACTCGTGCACAAGTCCAGGCCTAGTATTTATGACATTCAGAGCCACCAGCTATTCACAAAGAGATTGATGTTTTTTTTCGCTCCCTTTTCTCACTTCCTGTCATCTGATATTAAACAAGTATGTATCAAGGATTAATATATCTCTTCAGGCACTGAATAGTTTAGGGATTGGTTTGTCAGTGTACTTTTCCAAAAGAAGCAAGGAGAGCACCAGACCCCCCCAAAAAAATAGAAGAAAAAGAAGAAGAAGAAGTGTGAAATGAATTGACACAAACAATTTGCTTTTGGCCACTTAGTAAATGTACACAAATGAGAGAGGATCAGTTGAACTTTTGCTTGGCTGCGGTTGAGGTCTATTGACCATGTGGGGGTAATTGATCTGAACTCTTTAAGCATGTTTCTCAATGCAACGTTAAGTCATACAGTTACCCAGGTGCACATTCATGCAAAAACATATGCACAGTATATATGTTTGCATGCATGCATTTGAAATGTATGTGATTAACCAGCTGTCTTGCAGCTTGCACGGTACTTCTGTTTTATTTCTGAAGTATTAAGCAGGTTTACAGGTATCGTGCATGGATACACAAATGCACGTGCATGTGCTGGAGAAGGAAAAGAACAGAAAAATCACAAAAATCCAATATTCAGCTACATGAGATAAAATCCCTTGTTGTGACAGTTTGAAGCAGAACCACCCAAAGAAAAGCGGACAAAACCGGCTGCTGTTATAGAACCGGTCCTCGATGTCAACGGATCGTTTATAAATCACTATTTCACTTCACATCTGTTTACTTTGAAAAAGCCTGTCCTGCATTCACGCTTGAATGGGTGATTCTGTCGCAGCCCGCAGGGCACTGAATATATCAGTAAGTCAAGTCGCTCGTCAGGGTGTCTCTCTGTGCAAGCAAGCAATAAACTGAGAGTGCTTTGACCTTATTGGGGAGTTCCTTCATGCCACAGGTTGTCCATTAATATTTCAAGGTGGCCATCAATACGTTTAGCCTGCATACTGTATATGCTGAAGTGTATGTAATGGAAGGGTAAGGCAATGCTATTTATTCAGCTGCTAAGAACAGCCCTTTATAGAGTAAGATAGATAGATAGATAGATAGATATATAGATAGATAGATAGATAGATAGATAGATAGATAGATAGATTTCACAAAAAGTCCCTTTTCATTCTTATGTTCTTTCTTTATTGTTTTACAAATATTAAGTTATCCACAAAAATAAAATAACTTATATAATAACCATATTAAAACATAAAAAATACATACATACTTACATAACATTTATAACATGAAAAATGCATATTGGTGATATCACCGAGAATTCCTGAACAATATGTTGCATGTGCAAACAACGTATCTGCATAAAAAACAAAATCTGTGTCAAAATAACAGAAACAATGGAAACCCTTCCAGGTATTTCTTTCAACACAGATATAGTATTTGCCTTAAATAAATTACAGACCCTAATAAGAAGCCTTACTCATTGTAAGTTCTAGGAAAATCAAAACTGATCTTAAAAATGTGCATAGGTAAAAGTCCATACCAGCCTTTCTACTTTTGGACTCTGGACTTGTCCATAAAAATGTCCCCAGTTGTATATCTGAGGTGATATGTAGCAACAAAGCAGGTGAGCAGGTGCAAAGCTGGTGAGTATAGAAGTACAATATATTGTGAATTTGGCACAGAGCACATTACATCACAAAGCAGGAAATATATTGATGAATAACTGTGTCAGGACCGTTCCTACGGAAGTTTTTTTTACATCCCCAGGCAGAAAAGTAGAAAAAAAAAGCCCCTCAGAGCTAATTCATTCGTAAATCAAACGTTGCACAGTTCCAACCCGCCGCCCAAGCGTGCGGAAGCACCTGCACCACGCAGGTTTGCAGAATGTGACGCAGCCTCCAGGTAACCCGGGTCCTATAAGGGCTTGATCTGGCTGGGGGAAGGTGCCGTGATGAACGAACTGATGGGTGTTCATTCTCCCTCGGGTGTCCCCCTGAGCTGAGTAACATTTTATTAACTGTCATTTTTTGTTACATTTCGTTAACGTGGTTTTGATCGGGAGATGAGCTGCTGCGTTATGGATCCAGAGAGGTCTTTGTAGTCTGT
>OMPB01085842.1:0-12852 GCA_900312615.1 Stylephorus chordatus | reverse complement strand
TGTTGCTCTGATACTCTGAATCCAAACCATCTCCAAATTACTGAGCCACTGCATTTTTCTCGGTGGTATTGTAGTTATTCAGTTGTTTTATCAAGATACAGTCTACATGAATTGTTTGCACCGACATATAAGCATGTGTGTCTTATGAATTCGCGTAGCAGAGTTTTGTGACAAATGTTTCGCTACTTATAAAACCCACGGCTTTTAAAAATGGTGCGCTGCTTGTTCAAATGCACCTACGTCACTAAGAGTTCCTATACTAAGGGAAAAGTACTGCGGCTATAGGAACTAAAAAATCCCCCAATCCATCCGGTGCGAACGCAAAAAAAAAAGGGTTATTAACTTATAGGAACATTTTTGTATAGGAACTACAAAAAGTTCCTCCGGTGCGAAAGCGGCTGTTGTTGCTTCCTCCATGCTTGTTGAAGATTGAGCGAGCTGGGTCCCTGCCCCTCCCCTCTCTGTGCACGAAGGAGGGGCGGAGGCCGCAGCGCAGTGTGAGACCTCCGTGTCAGCTTGTAAGAGAGCAAGGATTACAGCGCAAATTTAAACTATATCGATATAAACGATATGGTCTCATTCCATATCTCGTTTAAAAATATATCGATATATTTTTTATATCGATATATCGCCCAGCCCTACCCCATATCCAATATTCCGTGACAACTTCGTTGTCATTGTGATGCAGCCTTGTAACTAGCTAGTGACTAAATAACAGGAGCACACCATATGTTTAAATATCATTTTAACATATTTGGCATATTGCCAAATTATGTGCCATTGCATTGTTGGCAATTAGTTTCTTTTGTTGTTGAAGTTTAACACTTCTCCATTTCCAACCCCCCCCCCCCAGCTAAACAGTCATTGCTGCATCCAGGCAAAATGCATGACATCATTTGACAAATGTCAGCCTGACTCACTCTAGAACATAAATGTACAAAATGCGAGGGTTGGACTGATGTGCGTCTTGGCGTCATTTCAAGACTCCAGGGCTGATGCACTGTACCTGTTCCAGCGTGAGCTGCTTTGAAATGGTATCATTCTCCATTTTCTTGATCTTCTTCATCAGCTTGTTGACCTGGAACTCCTGCTCTTGTTCCAAATGCTGCTCCAGCTCTGCCTTCTCGTGTTGGAGCTGAAACGTGGAGAAGAAAAGGAGGGCAGTGGATAAGACGGAAACAAAGGACATATTGGTGCAGCTGAAGAGGAGACGGGGAGTGGCGGAAGAGACTTGGGAGTCACCAAGAAACAAATTGAAGACTACAGCTAACAGATTGGTGTCAGATTGTGCCACTTGTCCCACATAGAGTGAATCTATAATAATAATAAAAAAGAACTATACATAAAAGGCTGTCTTACTCCTTGGTTGTTGTTCTAACAAGAATCCCCTTTGAATTACAGAAAATACTTTGCCAGAGGGAACTAAAGAAACAAACCATTTGCACCAGCCTCACAATACAAAGTAGAGGCGTGGGGTCAGTGCTGACTTGAAATGGAAACGTTTTCAGATTTGAGAAAGGATTACTAATTAAGGAGACTGCATATCATCCGCATGAAATAATTGACAAGAGGAAGAAATGTATTTGCAGCCGCAAACTTTTACATGAAGAGAAACTATTTGCTTGCACAAACGTGTTCACAATAAAATGTGTGCACATTATGTGTTCACACAAACTACTGTGCAGTATCCATAAATAAATAACCTAGTATTAAACTGTCCATGCCCATATGCCACACCCTATCCAAAATATATGTTTTCAGCTAATGAAAAGGCTAACAACGTCAGGAATAACCATCTCAAAAACCTTTCAATTTATAGGTTGATGGGTCTCCACTTCCGGACCTCACTGAAAAGGGTATAACTGCTCAAAGTCTGTCCAAAGCAAGTTTGACATTCTAGACATCATTCATCCATTAAAAAAAACATCCCTGTCTCTTTACAAACATGCCATGGCACAGAAACATTAAACACAAGTATTAGTATTAATTACTCATTGTTTTTTTTTTTTACTCTGCATTACTACCGACAAATCAGTGTCCACACATGAACACCAAAAGTACAAACGTCATGTCCATGCCAGGCCTTTTGGGACAGTAGCAGATGTAGGCCTTTGTCATTAGCACACAAAAAAAGCCAAAAAAAAAAAAAAAAAACAGCCAATCTGTGTGACATTTAGCTGGGTCTGCTGGGGCACAAGCAAGTAGACAAGCCAGAGACAGGAATCTTAGTAAACTAAAGTATCCACAGTAAACTAATACTATCATCAGCTCCCCTTCCCCCATGCAATCCCTTATTTACAGTAAGTGAGTGAGCTTTTCAAGTATGTTATAACATTGGGAAGAGAGAATGTGGAAAGTCTGTTGGACCAAATAACAAGAGACATGGGTAATTTGAGAGCCATTAGGAGTACCTGGAAGCTGCATTGAAGTAATTTAAAGCCTCTTCAGGCAAATGCATATATCATTGATAGGGATGCACTGACCCCAGCACAATATTCTCAACAACAAATAGATCCATGTTTAACAATAGTGAGGCCAAATACTTTGAATTAATGAAAAGTCCAAGAGGGCAGGGTAGCACACGCATCATTATCATAACATGCATCATAACAGTATTATTGTTAATAGTCCACGGTGCACGTGACTTACCTGCATGAGCTTTCTTGACAACTCGTTAGTGAGAAATTCCTCTTCCTTCTCATAATTGACGGCCAAGGTCTCCTTCTCCTTCTGCAGGGCCTGGATTTTCTTGAACAAGGTGTTGCTGATAAACTCTTCTTCCTGTTCTGCTCTTGCTTGCTGCAAGACAAACAAATGGAGCATAAAAAATGAAAGCCTCAAGGTTAACTTAACTAATGGTCCAAAACTCTGATAATAACTTGTTTACATGCACCATACAAATGATCCACATATATGTACTAAACAACGCCTAGTCCAACATCTGCTGCTATGAAGTCTGCCAACCAAAGAGGAAACGAAATATTCCCTTTACACAACTGATACTGCATAAAACGGTTTACTGACAAATGATGGTGGGGGTTTCAACAGAAGGGTATTTAAGGACATCTGTCACAGCTGTGGTTTTATGAAAAGATTGTCTTTGTCAGTGTCATTATCATAATGTTGGACAGCATGTATAATATGTAAGAAAAATAAGCAAAATGACAAATATCCTTATTCAGCTATGACACATCTTCTGAGACAGGATGGATATAGAGCGACGATCCTGACTGACCAATACTAGACTGGCTTGGCACCCAACAAGCCCGCCCAGTAAGGCCCACATGTTCAAAAAAAAAATCGTGAAAACGGTTACACCTTAACTGCAACTGAGAATAATAAATCAAGCATAGGGACGCATGACGCATCGATCCAAAGCTAATGCTACGGCTAGACTATATATACACCTATATCTATATACATCTCAATATGAATTAGCCTTGTTTGACATATCGTGGTGACAATTAATTTAGAAGGCGTAATAAGCAGTAAAAACTGTGAACAATGGTCTGGCAATTTGTCATCAGCTGGCAAGAAAATGTTACCCATTAGCATCGCAAAACAAAACAAAGCGTGCTAACTGGCTGACCATCATTAAGAAACCATCACGCTAGCTGAGGCTCACATGCTAATTTAACCAAGTAGCAACTCCCTATATATAGATCTGCGTATATTTCAAACGTAACACTGCTTAATATGAAACTGACTTAGAATAAATGATAGACTGTTAACCAAAACATTACTATATGTATATTGCTAACTTATATAACAATCTCAATACTAACGTGGGCTACCATTAGCTAGTTAGCTAATATTACTTACAATGGTGACGCTAGCTTTGCGAAGGTCCCGATTCTCCTCCTGCAGAGCTTTGCACTTGAGTTTGAACGTCTCCAACTCAATTTTCAGAACTTTATTTTCCTGCTGTAATGAAGCCAGACGATTCGTCAATTCCTCTAAACGAAACTGTGAAATGACTACACTCGGTTTTCCCGAAATTGAAGCCGAAGAGGACATCGGGGTGGCTGAACTGCTCCCCGCTCCGTCGGTGTCGCTCTCGCTTGCACTGTCCGCCATGGCTGTGTGTGCGACAGTGTGGAGTGGCGGAGACAACGGCAGCTGCGGGGTTTGTGGAGCCCAGAAATCACGGAAATATGGAATGGAACACCCGTGTGACCTTGCCCACGCGCGTTGAAATAGCGACACCAAACGGCTATTTTCAATACTTTACGTTACAATTCGCTTTTATTATCTAATATTATATAAACATTCATCATGGTTGTATCATTGACGACCTTCAGTAGAATGCAACCCTTTTAAATTATAGATTGATAGATTATAGACTGAGATTGAAAAAGGCTTATAAATGAAATATATAGAAATAATGGTTTACACATTTTAGTTAGTTTAATTTAAACCTCGATTGAATAGAAAGACAAACAGCAACAAGAACAGGGGAAAAAAAGTGATTTCAAAGACAATGCGTTTTATTTTGTTTGTTTTAATTTTTATTCTTTTTTTTTTAAAGATGTCTGAAACATTTGTGGTGGAATCATTTCAGCTATAGCCTCTAAAAGAAGATTCAAAACCCAAAGTGCTAAATAGTTACATTTCAATGGCTGTGTTAGTAAGAATTGTACAATGAAAATCTGCTCAGGTGAAAACATTTTTTAAACAAAATTGACAGTTATTTGTTAAACCATATCAAATGATCCCTACCCCATGATTGACATAACAGGATAAGGGGATTCAACACAACAAACTGGTTAACTTAATTTGCATAACATTGAAGTCCTTAACATGGTTTTCATGTCCACGTCAAAACGTCAGCACACTAGTCTGAGCCATCACACCAGTATAACATCACACTGGAACTACATGGGCATCTATTCAAAACCAATACGAAGAGAGTTCCTAATGCAAAGTAATGTTTTGCCAATTACCTATTGAAAACAATTCTATTTGCCACTACATTTACAAACTCTCAAGCCTAAAGGGATCACACCGTTTCAGCTTTAAACACAATTTATTCAATGCTTAAATAATTGTTTTGACCATCCAGTGTTTTGTCATACAATATGCTATAGAGCTACGATAAAAATAAAAATGCCTTTATGTGTCCTTAATGTGGGTACATTTGTAATAAAGGAAATAACTCACAGAGAAGAAAATGAAATACCCAAGTTTTTCATTAATACCACAGCAGCCTTTTGAAAACCAAACTTGACACACTGCTACAGTACACGGACAGTCTAACAGTGTACAGAGACTCCTACACCTTATAGCCAATACACACAACACATTTATAATTTAACAGCGAGCCAGCCTACTAGCATTTACATTCAGATGATATCTTTCTTGTAGCAGAAGATGCCCTTCAGTTTTACACGGACAGACAAGACATTAAACCCTCAAGAAGCTACAGAACATATTTTTCTTTGTATGGTTTTACTTGTCCCAAACATGATAAATGCTTTAATGGTATTATTTTGAAATTATAAATATAAAATTGGTGACAAATGTTAGGGCTATATGTCTACACAGATAAAGGGATTTATATTTAATTTGAATACAGTGTTTGCAAACTTGTAAAAATTGTACTCAAAATAATGTGAACAGCATGCATGAAAATATGAGTACTCTGAAAGGCTGCTTTCGCAGGATTTAATTCATTCCCACATTGGGAATAACTGAAATTTGCTTTTCTGGAAATTTACTGTTAAAATTGAATCAGCTTCTTTCATATACAAATATTATACCTGCTATAATAATTAATTGTACAAGAACATGTGAAATTTCACTCAAATCTTCCTTAAAAGTGGAACCATTTCGATAAATTTTGAAAGCACTTGAAAAGTTAGCTCATCTCTACCTGTAGCTTATCTTTTTTTTGTTCTGTTTTTAAGAATTTTTACACATTGTAAATTTATATACAGAAAAAAAGTCTCGTCTCAGTTCAGCTTTAAAAAGAAAGGAGAAAAAAAACAACCCAAACCAATTTACCTCCTGAAAATAACGGGTCCAAGAAAAAACTATAAGGCGAGTGTTGAAGTCTCAGAGGTGTCCTGTTTTGTGTGTTATTTTCAAAACATACGTAGTTTTCATTAAACAGCTGGAGCTTTTGTGCCATCTTTGGTCACAAGGAAGTACAAGTTCAGATGCACCAGTGTTATTTCTATGTAAGTCCTTTTGTTTGATTTTGTAAAACAAACAGTGTTCCTTCAAAGCCCAACATACACCATTAGACCAATGGCACATACTGAGTAACACAAGGCAGGAAGTACAACCACCTTCCACAGGTCCACAGTCAGGAAGTGAGAAACTTCTCTTGGTAGACATTTTCCCATGATCATGCTGAATTAGAACAGGTCAGGACCCACTGGCTTGGTTAATACCCATGCGTTTAAAGGAGAAGCTCTTCCACTACAGCTCTCCAGTCACCTGCATCTCTTGTTCCCAGGAAGCATGTCACATGGTTTACTGCTCACCTGGAAGATGCAAAACACTGTTTTAGATGATTCAGGACGTTTTTACACAGGAATTGTAAGAATTATTTAAAGGCAGAAATAAATGATTAATGGGACATTTTTATCTAATCTAATCATTAGACAAACACAGGGATTTATTTACAGAGAAATAACAGAGAGGTCTTGTACAAACCCCGGAACCATTGTCTTTTATTTATTTGTATTGTGATTCTGATTACTACAAAATAACACTTTCAAACCAGCAATAAAGTATTTTTCCATCGGCTGGTTTTATTTAAATGTGATGTCATTAAATGCATTCATTCGTGACAATCAAAAAGTGGCAGGGATTTAGTCTTACCAATGGGATCACATTCTCTTTTTTGTAGGCTAGAATGCTTTTTATGGTTAGGATTTAGTGGACAAAGAGAAACACAGATGGTGTCAGTGGGATAATATAATGCTGAGGTGTGTTGTGATTACTATGCCTGTTTCCATAGTGAATGTAATTGACAGACACATAACAATTTGTGTGTGTATGCATGCACGCACGCACGCACACACACACACACGCGCACGCACACACACACGCACACGCACACACGCACACGCACACACACAAACATACATTGTGAATACACACAAATTGCACAAACGTACACAAAAACTTGGGCAAACACAATCACAGAGCTGACAAAGGCTGAAAGATAGCCATAGCTACAATAAGCTCAGCGAGCTTTCCAGGCATAGTCTGTTGCAACTGGTATGTCAGAGTTGGGTATAGTTGGGTGTAGTGAGGCTAAATAGGACAGGCTATAATATACCTTCCACCTGTATTTTAAATTGACTTTAAAACCAAATGGAGCTCAATGCCACATAGAAAGAAACAGGCTAAGGAACTTAGTTTAAAAACACATGAAAATTGGTCAACAAGAACCTGGTATAGAGTTTTATAGATAAATCACAATTGGAACTAGCGTACGGAAGGAATAAGCATGAAGGAACAGAATAACATTTATTGCCCAATAGAAGCATAGATGCTTATGCTTGGTGTGTTTTACACAAGGTCATTAACCTACCTGACAGAAGAGCACCATCACTACGAATGCAACTTCTTTTCCCCTGACCTCTTCTCCTCCTTTCTCCTGCCATTCTTGGCTGCCTCCCCTTGCTGGAATAATCAAACACACACAAATATATTGCTCTTATTGACAGGCTCTTATTTTCAGGACAGAGGACAGGATTTTAACACCCATCACCGAAACATCAACCAAAAGCACCAGTGTGAAAACAGCTTGAAAAAGAGAAGTCCACCCTGTATAAGTCCGGGGAAAAATATATATATATTTAAGCATAAAACAGCAAATAGAATCAAGCGTTTTTGTTGGCAATATTTCCTTAACTAAAACCACACAGAAACCAGTCACCTGGAAGTAAAGACAAAGTGCTGTTAGTACTGAATGAATGAATAAATATGTATTTATAAGAGGTACAGCATTGATTAGCTGTACACATGACTTTAAGTATTTTACAAATAGACAAACCATGACGGATTTGGCAAACAACTCACAGCAGCAAATCCAGCCGGTTAAGAGAAGCAGATTTGGTATTAATTTTGTAAGACAAAATTGACCACACCAAACAAGTCAAATCACACCACTCAGAGGTTACATCCCAAAGGGTTCTATCTAGCCATAATGTCTGGAGTAGGGATGATTGGGTGTACCAGTTATTAAGGCCTTGTTATCCAAAATCAGTAGAATCAAACAGTGGGAAGTCTACAGTGCATCCCATGCAAATTAGGACTGAATGTGAAGTTGTTGACCAACACAGGAACAAATCTTTTCACTGTAACGTTAAAACACTTTTCTCAATTTCTCAATGAGGTTTTCATAATGAAAACAAACTGTCCCAAGCATCCCATTAAATGACGAATTTCGACGCTGCCAGCCATCATGGTAATTTACTGTTGTCTGGCCAACCTCTGACTCATCCTCCTCCTGCAAGATGGGACTGGGCCAGGGCTGTCTTGGATCCCACAACCCTCCGTCCCCTCGCAGGTCCTCCGGTGTGGGGGAAGTGACGCGTCTGATGACCTTCCTGATTACCTGAAGTGCCAAAAGGCACAAACAAGCATGGGGATATCAATAGTTGCTGATAGGGGACAGGTAGGTTAGAATATCGGTTTGATAGAAACATTGAACTCCCTGTGACTAAATAATCGGGGGAAACATTTGTTATACATTACTTTTCTTGTGATGAGGTTACCATCGTCATCAATAAAATGATCTTCCGTTACAGACTCGCCTGGGACATTTCTCGCTTGTTCTCCCTGTAAATGGTTTTGATTAAAGAATGATTACTGAGAGAGGGGGGGAAAATACAATACAATCAACCCAATACAATATAAGTAATAATGAGTACCGCCACCAATCACCGCTGAGAAGGGAAGGTCAGGTTAGTAAAAGACTGAATGTTAGCTTTGTAAGGTTAGTTGTCACAACCTTTCCAAATAGTAAACCAAACTGTACTTTCTTGCACTTTAAAATATATATATCTAGAGCTGATTTGGGGCTGGATTATTAGTCAATATTATCATTTACCATCTGAGTTGTATCGTGTAATCGTGAAATTTACCGTTTAAAGATTCCCCTAACATGGTCAAAATAGGAGGTTTAAATGTGGGTAAAGGAGAATATGCTTTATTATGATACTACTGTATATCTCAAATTACCATAGAGTAAACCTGTTTAAAATATACGTGTATTGTATATGCATTTTTGCATATACACTTTGCAGTTGCATCACAAACACACATCTACAAACAGGAGTTGGAAAAAGAGATGAGCGTTGCTACTGATAGACCAAGCAAAAGAAAACTAGGCAAAATGATGTAGCCACCATGACTGTAGGTATGACCAATCAATTTCAATTTCAATCAAACCAAAACCAAACCAAACCAAACCAAACCAAACCAAACCAAACCAAGCCAAATCGTAACCAAAACGAGACAGAGAACCCCGGCCATCCCTCTAGGTTAGGCAGGGTACCTTAAGAATGACACGACGCCGGAATATTTTGGTTGTAATAGTCCTTTCCTCATTCAGGTCGGAGTCAGTACTAAATCGCTGGTGGAGAAGGCATTATGACGTTATGGCGAGACGCTTACAAAAAAAGGGATTTAGTCAACATTTGGGGGAAATTAGTGCACGTTTGGGGATTAAAGTAAATCAGCTTCATGGTTTGCAGTATTGAAAAGAAAACACCAGGACTCTGATCTTATTTGATCACATGATGCATTAAAAAGAATGCGTTGAGCCCTCAATGGGTCAGAGTCTGTAAAATATGCAACGAGGCATACTTCAAACAAACACTGGACAAATATCAAAAGTGGCTTCATTATACTGAATCTGACCAATTCATTCGAACCATCAGCAGTTGCAACAGTTTGCAATTACCTGGACTTTTGGAACTGGTGTTCCATCTGTCTTCCTGCCATTGGATGAGTCTTGTGGCCCGTCCTTGGGTGATTGGTCGCCATTGTGCCGGGACCTCCCTGATTCGCCTCTGGATGAGGAAGTGATGGAGTCGCTGGAGTTCTCTTGGCTGTGGGGTGTTGGATAAAGATTAAGGCATGATGAAACAGTGTGGAGGTAGCTACAACACAATATATATATATGTGCACTGGTAAATAGAAGTACTATCATAAGAAACACAATGCATGATGGTCTAATTAATTATAAGAATATAAGTTGGCAAATCAATGCATATAAGGCACTTTCTATTGCAGTAAAATTGCTCCAAAATAACAACATAGAAGCATACCTATTTTCCTGTCTGTCCAGCAGGTCTGAGCTTACACTGCGGCCTGGCGTCGGTGGCTCTACGTTGACGCTGGACGAATCGCTATGCCAACCTGGAAGTGAACACACATCTTTTTCTGCCTGCTCGACTTGTCTGAGAATCTCCTGAACCCTGGCCTTGGTCATCTCCTCGCCCTCCTCCTCCTCCTCTGAGCCTCCTTTCTTCACCTCCTCACGAAGAGATCTCACCGCCTCCTCTGACACCTCTTCATCCTCGCCTCCACCCTCCTCTTCTTCGTCGGAACTAGATTCGGCGGGCTGGTGCTCCACCAACGCCTCCGCCCAGGTTTGAAGGGGAACGGTAGAGTCAGCCCCCGACTGGCTCCTTCCTCCCTCCGTAGCTCTGTAACTCAACCTGAGGTGCTCCCTACTCTGCTCTATTCTCCCCGCCCGGCCGTGCCTTCCATCAGTGTCCCCGTCTACCTGGACGTGCTCCCCTTCGACGGCCTCACCTGCCACGTCGTCCTGCTCTGTCTTCTCCCCTACACACGCTCGCTTTTCCTCCGTCGTGTGCCGTATCTCTGCCGGAGATTCCCTTTCATCGGACGTATTCTGTGTCGTTCTCACCCCCTCGGACCCATCTGCAGATCCCATGCCGCTATGCTCGGTGTTCTTACGCTGCTCAGATGCCCTACCTTCTAACCACTCTTCTGTCCTCTCCTCTGTGGTGACGTTGCTCTCTCCTGATATATCGCGCTCGTTGTCCGCTGTCAGCTCACGGTTACTCTTCATAGCTCTCTCGAGCATTTCCAACTTTTGAATCAACTCCTCCTCCCCACCTGGATTACTGACATCCTTCATCTCTGCTGCGCACACCTCCTCTAGCTTTTTTCTCACGTTCTTTATCCCCTTGTTTAACCATTCTTGCTCTGGTACCCAGTAAGGTAGACCTATCTGCCCTTCAACCTCCTCGTTCTTTACTTTCTCTGGAGACAAAGGAGTTATCGATGATATTGAGGACAGCGAAGGGGAGGATGTGGAGAAGGCTATGTCTCTGTCTAGCTCAGTCCTCTCTGGGGAGCAGAAGACTTTGAGTCTCTGGTCGGGCGCCTTGTCTTGAAAGCATCCTTCCTCCTCCTCGCTTGAAAGAAGCTGGTCGTTCAGAGCAATGTGGGGTTTCCTGACTGTGCTGGGAACCTGATCAGGGAGCTCAAAGACTGGGAGAGGCAGTGCAAGCTCACAGGGCCTTAGGGGACTCCTAGGGGGGCTGTCTGGCTCTCCGCTACAAGGCCCAACTTCCGGGCTCCATGACAGGGGTTGGAATTGGGAATCAGCCAGCACAGGGAACTCTGGGTCTGGACTATGATGGTGATGATGGGGGGAAAGGGCGGGATTGGGGGTGACTGGGAGTTCAGGCTCCAGGAAATGGGGATCGGAGTGCAGTGTGGCGGGGGACTGCAGCTCCGCAAGGATGTTCTGATAATCTGTTGACAGAATGACACATGTAGAGGCGTACGCACACCAAAGCCTCCAGCACAGTATGACTCACGGACACAGAAATGCAGATAGATACACACACACCACCACAGGAACACAAACACACAGACACAGACGTGCACAAATAGACCCATCAACAAGAATGAGAGGTATGACATTGACAATGTAACGGAGACTGTTAAGTGTAAAGCATGTATCCAAGCAACCACTAGCGGAGGTGGTGACACACACTGCGGCATTATGACTCATCCCTATAATAGCAGTTACCAACACACTATACTACATTAGAACCTCTCAAAGGAAAAAAACCAAGATGGTAGACAAAAGCAAGTCCAGTGTTAAACTGGCTAGGCACTAATAACACTAATAACTATAATATTGTTTAGTAGTTAAAGAGTGAGTCCAGTTTAGATTTGTCAAATTTCTGTTTAATTTGATAAGCCAATGGTGAAACACTAGCAACATAAGGCATTAATCATGGAGTAAAGGCTAACAATATGTATGTGTGTGGATTACTAATCGAGTGGGTGATTGGTCACATGCTTACATTAAAGATGGAGATGAGAGATTTTTACAGAGAAGGGGAAAGAACGGATGGGTGACTAAGATAATAGAAGCCCCAGTGATAAATAAACATCTCCATACAGGGTACAGGGCTCCATCTCCTGGGTACAGGTGAGGAGCACGCAGAGGGAGGAGATACGTTAGAAGGGTTACGCCTCGTTTCCATAGGCATGTGTCCGATGTCCGTAATTCCGTAAGATTTACGCACTATGCCCCCACGTGATCAACGCAAGCTCTCGGCTGCTCTTCCAAACAGACTCCCGAGGCAGCCGAGTAGCCACTTCGAATTGTCATATAGCAAATTACAAACAAGCAGAATTTTGATAAATTGACTGCATATATGGACTCTACATGGTTACTTTCTCACCTGAAAAAATATTAAAACTTAACAAAGTAACATATTAACTGTCTGAGAGCCATAATTAAACCTGCTTTGAGATCGCTTCAAAATCCTCCCTAGCCTGCTGGCTGGTGCGAAATGCATTCTGGGAGGCCACCGCATACGTTCTCCGAAAGAAAGT
>OMPB01085831.1:0-13387 GCA_900312615.1 Stylephorus chordatus | reverse complement strand
ATTTTACATCGAGTTGGCAGCCCCCCTACTTAAAACATCTTCCCGCGCTACTATATATATATAGTAATATAGTAATATACCTGTTGGCCTGGTTGACCAGGGCTGATGTCATGTCACAGCCTGAATGGCATTACTGACAGACAGCTGTCTGGGAGACTCCGGAGGTGGAACTGACGTATGCTGGAATGACCCAGACACTCTGAAGATGCGGCTCTATGATGCGGCAGACGTAGGCTACTGCTTCTCTTGAAAGATGTAACTTTCTACTGCATTCAATGTCCGTATTTGAGGAAAGGGAAAGACACCCGCTGAAAGTAGATCCTTTCATGGTATTGTCGTCGCAAACATCAACCGACCACGTAGGCTATTCCATCGTCAGTGTCACGGGATTGAATCCTTAGGCCATAACAGCTGACCTTGTGAGGAACGTTTATTTGAGGTTTTTAATGAGGTTTTTAAAATCTACGTTTAGACGCCTTAAAACTTAACACGGCTTTCCCGTGCCTGCCGTGTTTCTTTCTCAAGACACCACACCGCCTCTCTTCCACAGATTGCAGGCTACGTGAACCAGCCCATGGTGGATGTGTCCATCCTACAGCGCTCCCTGGCCATCCTGGAGAGCATGGTCCTCAACAGCCACAGCCTCTATCACCGCGTGGCACAGGAAATCACCGTGGGACAGCTCATCGGACACCTGCAAGTGTGAGCACACACACACGCACAGAGCCCAGTGTAGTCGGTGTTAAATTAGTTGTTGTAGTTGTTTGCCCAATGATGGGAAAAAGATGTCCAACCTTGCCCTGTTTTAGTGTCTTTGGACCTGGGGTGTATGTACTGTAGCAATGAAACTGATGGAAAACCAGTGCTCCTTTTGTAGTAGTCCAAATTTATTCACAAAGGGGTGTGTTGTTTTTTTTTGCTGGGTCACGAGAACCAGAATAGAATAGCGGTTTTCCTTTACTGACTCACTCACTCACTCACTCACTCACTCACTCACTGACCCATTGTTAAAGGGTATAAGTTCGGAATTTTTGATGTAAAGCTTCATTTTTGACTTACCCGTGATGATTCTGATTGTTTGAGACATCTTTCAGCTCCGTGCACCCAGTCCGCACGCTTGGGCAAGTAGGTTTATGCTAATGTTAGCGCAACCTTATAGTAACCACTAGCAGCCTCTACCAAACTCAATTTAAACACTTCACAGTGCACCCAAAGTTAATAAAATAGTAATACTAATAATAATAAAATACAACAGTCTATCGGGGTGAATTGGAGTGTTTATAGCATCATTTTAGTCAAATTAACACTGGAGCACTAGACATATCAACAACAGGAAGTTGCAATGGCCATGTTTGAAAGGCATGTCTGACTTTGAAGAGGATAATTTGACTTCTAAAATCCTGAAATCAATGGGACAAGATGCTTCTAATAGATTGTTGTGTTTCTTGATTTTCCCCAGGTCCAACCAGGAAATCCAGACCTATGCCATCGCCCTGATCAATGCTCTTTTTCTAAAGGCACCGGAGGACAGACGGCAGGTCAGTGAGCAGCACTTTCCGGACCTTGGTGCTTAATTGACTAATACGGTCAACTAACTCAAAATAACTCAAAATAACATTACAGCTTGAAAAAAAAATCTCCATTAAGCATATTTAACCATTAAGCATATTTAGGATAAAGCTAAATATGCTTTAGCTGAATATACCTGGTGTAAGATCTTTGGATGAAAAAAACATTGCCTCACCACGTTTTCATATGTGTGTAACTGAAGGCCACTCAATTCGGTGCTTATTACGAATGAGTCTGTCTGCTTGCTTTTATCTTGTTAATTTTATCTGACTGAAGATTCGGTCATTCAAAATGGTACCTACCCCCTCTTGGCGGCTTACAGTACTTCTACTTGTGCTGCAAAGTTATTTTATGATGTCATGTTTTTCAGTTGTGCATTATGTTAAGACAATTTTAAGACAATTTTAATGCATTATGTTATTCAGAAATACTAACTAAAAATAAACACCCCTGCAAAAATGGACAGACATAAAACCGGGAAAATAAAAAGCGGTACAAAATAGCACAATAACGCAGTAACGTGACAGTCATAGTGACTGAAACACTGTGCTGATAAATAATTAGGGATGAAAAACCAGAGTAAGTCAAAATGCAACAATTTACAAAAAACAAACAAAAAAAATGTTTAAAATGGGTTTGCAGCACAATTAAAAGTGTCAACATTTCTATGGAGAGGCAGTATGTCTTATAGAGTCTATTATGTTATTAATACATAATGTGTGTGTATGCTTCCACACAGTGCACTAACACACTAGGGTGTCACTTCATGCCTGGCTTCGATCATGTCCTGTGTTATCATTGCTCGGCTCTCTGTCCCCCAACCAGGTTTGTCAAGTTCTAGCTCAGCCAAGTCTGTGGCATCATATACCATGAAGACACACTTACTGTACCTCTTTCCATGGCACCTACTGCTTAGCCAACCCTTTTACCTAACCTTTCCTAACTGGCCATCTGACTAATGGTCGACAATTGGTTCCTATCCAGAATCTGCATTTGCCTGGAGCTAAACATCTGCTTTCCTTGTTAAATGTAGTGGTTTTATTCAGACATTAACTCTGACTAAATGACATGTTGGACTGATAATGGATTTTCACAATCCTCACTGTTAACCCTTTAGACAGAGAAGCTAACTAAGTACTTGGAAATACTGGAAAGACCGAGACAGGGGAACTTTTGAGAGGCGGACACTTTTGACCATTATAATGTCTCATGTTACTCTGTTGCATGTGCCTGTGAAGGTATGCCTGTATATCATTGGTCCGTGCACAAGTATGTAAGTATTGTTTCCATTACTGTTGCACCCTCCTTCCTCCCTCCCTCCCCTCACCCCCCATAGGAGGACTGTACTAACCCTCTGGACCAGCAGCTCACTGTGAGTACACATCCCATAATGCCTTCCTTCCCACACCATCTTATTTTGTCCCATTACTCCATTTACACCTCTCTCTATTTCTTCCGGAGCGATTCAAAGCTTATACTGTAGCCTCTCTGTGATTCACACCACTCACGATAATGGCCAGGGTGTGCTTTGGCATCAGATAGACCTCGCAGACGGACCCACCGGTAGACATTTAGTTGAATTGGTTGTGTGTTTTGCTTTCATCGGATGTGTGAATGGTGTGCTCTGTGAACCAGCGGTGAGGCAAATTCAACCGGTCAGCTTTTGAAGGTGTTCACACTTCAATAAGTCGACTGCTGTACTCTTGTTTGATGCAGCAAAAAAGAAGAAAGGAAAAAAAAAGGGATTGATTTATTTTCTTTCTCTTTCCAGGAGATGGCCAGCACTTTGGCTCAGAAACACCTGCGCTCCATCATCCTCAATGTGAGTTAAAAGGCCCAAAGCACACAAAACTAACTATTATTGGCATCATAGATCCTAAAAATGGTTTAATGTTCAAAATGTATTAATCATTAAGGGTCTATGATAAAACAAGATGTGATTGAAAGGCGATTAAAAAACACTGTTCGTTTAAGTCGTTTGTGTGTGATTTCTGTAAACCATAAACCCTTGTATGATCTTTGAAGATCTGTGTGATCTTCTTTTATAGCATATCATTCGAGGCAATCGACCAATCAAAGCAGAAATGGCACATCAACTTTATGTACTTCAGGTTCTCACCTTTAACCTCTTGGAAGAGCGAATGATGACCAAAATGGATCCTAATGACCAGGTATTAAAAAAAGATCTCTGTGTTGATCCACCATCCCATCTCAGAATATGATCTTATTATAATTATTTTAGTGCGTAAAACGTTCGATTGAGACAGAAAGGCGTATGATTGTAGTTATAATGCTATGGTGATATTCTGTTTTAGTGGTGCTTCCATCCCTTGGATCACAATGAGCATTGTGATCATTTCTAACACAGATTTCACAGAGGAGATATTTTATGCACAACTGCAAGATATTTTAGCATATAATAACACTTTACTGCTAGTTTAATGGATGCTCGTTCATGACTTTTAAACATGTATCCACTGGAAATGTGTAAGCACAGCTCATACCAAACATGCATAAGAGTTGTTATAAAGAGGTGCCCGTATGTTCTGTTGGCTTGCTGTGGGGCTCCAGGCACAGCGAGACATCATCTTCGAGCTGCGTAGAATTGCTTTTGATGGCGAGAACGACCCCGGAGGCACAGAGAGGAGAAAGGCCATGTACACGAAGGACTATAAGATGCTTGGTTTCACTGTGAGTCTCCAGAGTGGAACCTGTTTGTTTATGCTGTTCTGTCTTTTTAAAGTTACAGTTCTAGATGATTGGAAACATCTCTGCGTTGCTAGTTCATTGGCGTGTTAGCGGGTATCAGTGGTACAGTAGCATCATGGATAAGGATTCCCCTGTCTTTTGTGAGCGCAGAACCATGTAAACCCCGCAATGGATTTTACCCAGACGCCTCCAGGAATGCTGGCCCTAGACAACATGCTGTATCTGGCCAAGCTTCACCAGGACACCTACATCAGGGTCAGCTTGCGTTTCCTGCCTCACAAATGACCACGCCTTGAGGCCAGGTACCAACACTTATGGTATGCTAAGACATGTGCTTCCCCACCGCAGATTGTACTGGAGAACAGTAGCCGCGAAGACAAGCACGAGTGTCCGTTTGGCCGTTGTGCCATCGAGCTCACTCGAATGCTCTGTGAGATTCTCCAGGTTGGAGAGTTGCGTGAGTAGTCTGTCCCTTCTCTTAGCCTTTGCTTGTGGCAGCACATGAATGTAGTATTTTAATGGAAAATGTTCTATGAAGAGTCCCGTTAAATGTATTTTTCTTTTTTTTCTCCTGTCCAGCGAATGAGGGCTGCAATGACTATCACCCGATGTTCTTCACCCACGACCGGGCTTGGGAAGAGTTCTTCTGCGTTTGCATCCAACTACTGAATAAAACGTGGAAGGAGATGAGGGCCACAGCTGAGGACTTCAATAAGGTCAGAGGTTAATGACAGCAACATTAGAACAGGAGTTAGCGTTAAATTCATGTCATTTATATAAATGTACATTCACCTCTGTGTGATTTACCTTATAATAATGGATTATATTTATGTAGTGCTTTATCTAGATATGCAAAGTGCTTCACGGTGAAGGGGTGAAACTCACCTCAACCACCACCAATGTATAGCACCCACCTGGATGATGCACGGCAGCCATTTTACACCAGAACGCTCACCATACATCAGCTTAAAGTGGAGAGGGAGTGAATCATTGAGCCAATTACACTACGGGATGATTAGGTGGCCAGATGGAGAGAGCTGGGTTGGGAATTTTGCCATGACACCGGGGAACCCGTTACTCTTTATGCGATATGAGCCATGGGATCTTTAATGACCAGTTTTCCCAGGAGGTCTCCCATCCAAGTATTAGCCAAGCCCACGCCTGCTTAGCTTCAGTCATTCAGCAGAAACAGGGCATATGTTGGTATGGCTGCGGCAAAGAAGAGCTTGTGATGATTGAGAGAACTTTACCTCACAGCAGTAAAGTTCTTGGCATTGTTGTGTGTGTGTGTGTGTGTGTGTGTGTGTGTGTGTGTGTGCGTGCGTGCGTGCGTGTGTGATGTGAGGGGGTGGGTGGCAGGGGGGTTATAGTCCAGATTTTTGGGAGGGCAGAGGTGGGAGAGAGGGGAGCGAGTTCATCATCCTGACAGCCTGATAGATGAAGCTGTTCTTTAGTCACTAAAGAAGATTTAACCTTTAAATTGTACGACGTCTATTTAAGCATTTGGACATTGAGTTTTTAACACTTTGTCGACTTGTGACTGAAAGAATGCGGATGATGTGTAATATTTAAATGTTACGCGTGTATTTAAAGTATACCGCGGAACCAGTTCTCGGGTGTTACATTTCACAACGACTGATATAAATGTAACACTGAACCGATAGCATGTTGTAAACGACGGCACTATTGTGAATGAATCAATTGGCTGTTATTAGGAATAGTTACCCGTAATGCAAGGCTGCTCCTATGAATATACACGCGAAACTCTCAAAAGTCCTTCCACAATGGAATGTGATATTTTAGATTCGTTAGAACAACTTGGGTAAGGAAGCATTAGCTCGCTTTTAGCTAGCTTGGCTAACAATATGCCGGATGTTCATTAACTGTAACTTTTGTTACCGACGAGATAATTACAGATGTGCTTTCCAGTGCTGGGATGCCAAACTAGTAAATATTGTATTGGTCATCTAATGCTGTAAATCTGCCTGTTTTCTAACCACGTTACAATGTCTGACATCATTTAGGTACAACGGCCCCCTGCTGGAGGAAAGTGCGCTTGTCACTTCTGCAGAAGGTGGTCTGTCTTCATCACAATACGTGGACCTATGCAAGTGGCTGGCATCTAAATTAAGGACGATATGCGACCTAGAAGAAAGCATTTCTTCCGATCCAGGTAGAAACACGTATTGAATTAATTAACATAGAAATGTGCAATTTGTGTATTGTCCCAACATGGTGATTACTAATAGTTAAACGAAGTTCATATGCATGGTGTTATCAAAGCCCACTAATAGTTAAATGAGGTTTATATGGATGGTGTTATCAAAGCCCTTTGTTGATCCCCTAATTTGGATTTCTGCATTTCCCTCCAGGGGACATCGATGGGCTTCAACTTGAGATGAGCGGTTTACTTAAGGAGTTGCACTGTCCTTATGAAGGTGTTCTATCGGCTGTTCTCAAGGGCAGGCCGCAAAGCAAAAAGGAAAACTTGCAGCTTGTCTGTGAGTAGTGGACTAAATGCCCTGATTTCAAACGTAACCTGAGCCCTCTGTGTGTTCTGTGATATGTCTGCACATTTGTGCACAATACATGTTAACGAATTAGAAGTACATAGAATATTGGATATTATTATATATCCAATATTTAATACACAACTCTATATATATATATATAAATAAAATGCTTGCATATTATACATGCTAGCCTTCATGTCTTTCATTAATGCACTAATGCATAAACGTATAATATAAAAAGTATAAAACGTATACGTGTATACTTTCTGATGATGACCAAGCATCGTATTTTCTATAGTGTTTCTAAGCTCTGAGCTTCAAGCAGCAAAGATAGTCAGGAGTAAAGTGTTATCTGATAAGAAACAAGACGACACCGTGTTCCTGAAGGACCTCCAGGACATCTGTAAGACACTGTCGATACCTGGGCCAGGTGGACAAGATGGAGATGTATTCTCTCAAGTAGAAGACAAGGTGGGATTAATGATGACTTCCTTACGTAGGCCGTCTGACACAGATGACGTTTAAAATGGTACAAGGATCACAGCGCGTTTACTCGATTATGCAGGTTTTTGTAGCGCCTGCTTTCATACTGCACAGATTCCTTATACAGTATGTTGTGCTTATTTTCAGATAAACCAAGTACTTCAAAAACTTCCCGGTGGACACATTGGAGAGCCAGTGCTGACTAAGACGCTTAACAATGACCAATGGGTGAGTGGAGGAGGCTCAGGGTTAAGCAGCTGTATATCTCTGAACTTAAATTTGAACTTATTATTATTATATAGCTTATAGTTATCCTGACTGGCACCATATGTTGGGCAAAGGCATAGAAGGAGAGGTATTTGTATGCGTCATTCTGTGGGTACGAGATACTATGGATTTGCGTGTCATATTCATCCCTTCATTCCCCTGTGTTAGGAAAAGCTGAGCAGCATTAATGCAGCGCTGAGGTCAGAATATGAATGCCGGAGGAGAATGCTGATTAAAAGGCTGGATGTTACGGTGCAGTCCTTTGGCTGGTCTGACAGAGCAAAGGCAGGTCTAGTCATCACAAAGCACATCCCTTTGCATGGTTAAAAATGATCCCACCTCAAATAACTGTAAAATAAATCTTTATTATAACCATAAATGGTATTGTATCTTATGTGAGGTTAGTTATACTACGCTAATATTGACATTTTGGACTGAACTCTTCACGTAGGTGGATCTTGAGGCTTGAATTTGTATCGTCTTATTACAGATGTGTGTCCTGCAGTGATGGATGCATTTTATAATGCCAACTACCTTTTGATATAGACACTAGTTACATTCTATCGCACACGTTTTGTTAGGTGAAGGTGGACAGCATGGCCAAAGCCTACCAGCCCAAGAGACACTCACTGAGGCCGCAGCCTGCTGTGGGCGTGGCTGAGCTGCTGGCTGCCAGGGAGGACATCTGTAACGTGGTGAAGACCAGCAGTGGCTCCAGCAGGGAGAACACTGCCTGTGCTGTTAACAAGGTACAGACTACAGAGCCTTTGGAGTGCTAGTAATAGTGTTATTCATTGGCTGACAGGTTGGTGCAAGAGTAATGGGTGTATATTTTTTAAGCACTCACGGGTATGATTTATATTTCCATGTTCAGTGCATTTTTTCCCCCCTCATAAAGTTTGACCAAGAGATGCACCACTTAAAACACTCCCCCTTCAAACGAGATCCCCCTTCTGTTGGTTCCGACCTCTAGGTGTTGATGGGGAGAGTTCCGGATCGCGGAGGCCGTCCCTCTGAGATCGGTGCTCCGCCCCCTGAGATGCCACCCTGGCAAGCAAGACAAGGTGGAGGTGGCTGGGGGGGCCATGGTAGCAGAGGGAGAGGTGGAGGCGGAGATAGTTGGAGAGGAGGGGGAGGTTGGGACCATGGAAAGCACAGCGGGCATGGAGGGAAGAGAGGGCGATACCAGTACTAATTTTATCATTTCTGTAAATCTGTATAGTGTTGTAACTTAACTCTATTTTCTACGAAGGCAGGGGTAAAATGATTTTGTAATGAACAAGATGGAATCATCGTATTTGCAGCTATCTAAGAAAGTTTGTTAAATGTTATAACTTGCCTTTTTTTCTGGTAGTATATTTGCTACCTGCCGTTTTTTAATTTTTTTTTTAACCTTTATTAACCTTTATTTATTAACCCAGGCAAGCAAGTAAGAACAATTTCTTATATACAAAAGCAGCTTGTATTTCTTACATAGTTTGTTAAAATATGAAGCCTGTTTTAAAGTATTATCAACCATTAGAAATTAACTGCTAGAAAATGGCTATAGTTCTACAATGCTTTTGCGCTCCAACTAGTGTTAATTATGGCTTTTGAGCACAATCTATACCTTGCAAACACAAAGGCTAGGTAAAACTCTTAAAAATGCATTTTAGTGAATGCAGTGCAAGATCAGAGGTATATCATGACTATGGGGAAACCCAAGCCTCATGTCTACGGGACCGTGCCAAGTGAATTAAATGCAAATATTTAGCAGTCGAAATACTTGGCCCTCTCCTTTTTAAAGAACTACAAATTCTGAAGTAGCATTTAAGGAGGGCAAACAAAATGTTACCATGAAGAATAAAAGGTAAAAGATCCTTCTAGATTATTTTAACTTCTGAGTGTCTAGCCTCATCTCGATGGAATTAGTTGCTCACATTCATTATAATTTATTTGCATGAAAAGTTGACTGTAAACACCAACTGTACTGTGATTTTCCTTTCTCATTGAGTTTATTCAATAAAGCTTTTCCCACATATAAACCTGTCTTAAACTTGAACATTTGCTACTATGTGGCGTTTAAGGCGACCAGGTAAGTTTTTCCATAATTTAATAATAGACGCTTGCAAATATTTATTAGCAGAAAAATATTTCTATACACCTTTTTCAACGCAATACCGTTTTGCTCGAAACACCAGATTGCTTTAAAGATGAAAAATGTTCTTGTACATCATGAAAAAAGTACGAACATGGACATGTTTTCAGTTTGGCTACATTAACCTTCATTTAGACTTCAAACTATAAGACTCCAATCAGCCGCTTAAACAAGTTCACACAGAAAGCCTGAAGCAGCTTTTAAATATATATTTTTTCTTAATTCCAGTCGTATGTAATCTTTATTTTCTTCCAGTTTGAATGGCAACAGAACTGCACTGCATAAAACCACTGGGCAGGGGTGGTCATGTTTTCCAATAGCATTCCACATCTCTTTAGCCAAATTACTGTTTACTATAACAGACAAATGGCCCATCTATGCTAGACTTCAGATGTGAGATAATGGTGACAATTTATGTATTGGCAGTATTTGTGATCCATGGATTGAACAATCCTTGGATCACAAATGACCACATGTAATGACCATAGCTTATAGAAATAGAAGATGTGGTTAATTTATGCTTCACCACATCTGAAGGGAGTAGAATAACGTCAGACCTGGGGCCTGACTAAAAAGCCACTGACCCTTTGAGCAACACCACGCCCCTCGCTTGACACAATAGCAATAATGCATTGCTTTTAATACTTTTGGCAAACGCTGCCTAAATTAAGAAATGCGATTTCGTTTTCAGCACGCAGTCAACTCAAACCTTTCATGGCCACTTCTAACATAGATCAGCTGGAGGAAGGAATTTAATTTAGTTACTCTGACATCACTTTTTGCAGGTGTGCTCCACACACATGCTGTTTGGCAGTACTGAAACATCACTGCAAAAAAAATAACATAATAGTAAGTAATGAAGTGATGCAGTTCTCTCTAGACACAGGTCCTTAACCCGCTGCAACACAGACCCCTATCTACACATAGCATATCATGTTTAGGCACTTCATCTGGGAACCATAGCGTTGAGAAACAAACATAGTTGTACAGCACTCATTTGACCAAACTAGCCGAGCCCATTTTGTCAGCATGACCACCAGCTGTCATACTACACAAGTTTTTGCAAATATTGATTGTCCTTCTTTCCAGTTTTACCCATAACAATTATACCCGCTTTGTACTTTCAATAACTTTTTATATATTATTACAGTCTGAAGCTACAATTTAAAATGGGTGTTTGAACCAGATTGCTTCTGCCTTTCAATCCCGCATGAAAAAAAATAAAAATAAAAACAGTAGATTGTCTTCCATTTCCTTCAAGCCCCATTGATTCAGGCAAAGTAAGCAGTTAACAGCAGTAATGGAAATGAACTTGGTGTCAAAAGCCAATAATACAAAAAAAAAGTCCCAAATTATCTTATCTTATACATTTCTAAACGTGTTAATTTTTGTATTGTCCAAAAAAAATAAAATAAAAATATTGTGGGGGAAAATTTACCAAGACGGCCTTTTAAGCCTCGTTACAGGTGAATTAATGTGAACTGGGATGTCAGGATTTTTGGTTAACACCTGAGAACAAAGTCGGTAATCCACTGACTCAAATATTAAAATGTGTTTCCATAAAAGCTTTGAAGAGAGTGCTTCAGAGCTCCTTGTGTCGATGGCAAAGTAGTATAGGGATCATGATAAATATCGGGGGCAGAACCATCACACCTCCCTAAATTAACATGTGGACAGTGAATTACTGTTATCAATACCATCATTTCATCATCATATTGCAAATTAAACATGATTGAGAATACTCATTTCTCTGCAGGTTGCTTGGAATATTAAGTGATTTCTGAGCATTATACTCAATACAGACCTTAAGTTGATCCTATTAAAAACGCTGATATTACCACCTGTCAAAGGACATACTTGAAATCCATCATTATCAGATTCAATAGTTTCTCAATAGACATTAATAACCTTCATTCATTCATCTCAGAAAACGAAACACAAAAACATTAAAATAGATCCACTGCTTTTGATAGAAAAATCTAAAATGTTTCTTTACTGCAGTTCAACAAAAGTTCCATTATTTACAGCTTTCAAAAAAGTGCTGGGCCTCATATATCATTCATATAGTGTAAATAACACCGTGGATATAATACTGTCAATGGGCAGGGCAAATCAAAGTGTTTATGCCCCATTAGGTGGCGCGGTTTCTTCATGGTTCCATCAACCCCCCGTCCCCCTTCCCCCCCGTCTCCATTTAACACTTGAGAGATGAGGCTTGTTAAGGGGGTTCAATCAACGCAGACCGTTAGCGGGGAGTGGATCTCCAGTCGCACCGGAACAATGCAATTTGGTAGGAAGCCTTCAGGAAGGTCCACTCAACAGTCATTTGTCAAGATGAGGAGAGATGAAGAGAGGGGGGGGGGGCTACGGCCTCAGATGAGCCTGGAGTTGCGGAGGAACTGGATGAGGACCTTATAGATGAAGACGTACTGAGAGATGGTCTGGACCATCATCATCCTCTGTTGACGGAGCTTGCTCAGAACTGTCGGGACATCCAGCATCTAAAAAAACAAACAAAAAGGAAACGTTTGAGGCCGTTGCTACGGCTGCTATAGTCATCAGCCAGCTACTATGCAGACGCAGGGGTGAACTGGAACAAAGTGGTTGGAAAACACAAAAGAAAACAAACCGGCCATATGTCACCAACAACTCCACGTGGCAATTACCTCGTTGTGCTCCAGACAGGCTATCATTATCTCTGAGAGGAGGACCACGCCGGTGCGACCCACGCCCGCGCTACAGTGGACCAGCACGGGCTGGTTGGCGTTCTTAGGGTCGCTGATGCTGTTGGTGTGTCGCCTCACTGACTGGATCTCTTCCAGGTAGGCTGAGGAACGACAGTTTTCCCACGCAACTTAGGATAGCGTATGTACGTTTTTAAAATTGTGTTTGTGCTATGCAAAAACATGGGACTTAGTGGGAGAAGGTCTTAAGGCAAGGGGAACACCATTTAATCATCCACACAGAGGTATTGGAAATGATGGACTCCCGACTAGCCTGCAGAAAACTCTCTCCACAAAGCTAAACAAACAAGAGCCCAACTGCTGGAGCTAAAAGCAGAAGAGGTCCCAGAATATCCACTCACTGAGGAAACCCTTGAAGTCTTCCGGGCAGCCGTGGTCGGGCCAGTCTGTGTACTGCAGGTGCCAGACCGTTCTCTCCTGGCCGGTCAGGAGGTGTTTGATTTTGAGGCCGGTGGTGGCGTAGCAGCCCGAGTCCGTGCGGAACCTCGTGGTGATCTTGAAGCGGCCGTACGTCACCGTGTTGTGCCGCGAGCCCAACCGCGGCCAGTAACGGAAGCTCTTCTCTCGCCCGCCCTCCTAAGGCGTGAAAGGGGAGAGGAACCGGGAGGGGGGAAAGAGAAACGTAAAAGAGAAAAGCACACGTGAGGGGGGACGACAACACGGGAGGGGTCGTGAGGCTTTGACATTATAGCCTCACGTCTTTGGGGGGGGAAGTGCCGGAAAACACGAAACGTACCTCTTCGGCGGTAACCATGGCGATGATGGAGACGCCCTGCTCCCACACCATCTGCCAGAAGTCCTGGCACGTGTTGGACAGGGGACCCTGCGAGGCGATGTAGCTCCACTCGTGACCGCTCACCGTTATCTAGAGAGGAGAAAGCGAGACACGGGTTCAGAGAGAGAGACGGCGTCAACTAGGGCACAATAACGTAGTGGAAATAGAAAAGATGTTTTGCTAAAGGGGA
>OMPB01085829.1:0-10915 GCA_900312615.1 Stylephorus chordatus | reverse complement strand
CTCCCCCCTCCTCTTCTATATAAAAACACACCCCCTCCTCTTCTATATAAAAACACACCCCTCCTCTTCTATATAAAAACACACCCCCTCCTCTTCTATATAAAAACACACCCCCTCCTCTTCGATTCGATGTTGCTGTGCCCAGTCTGCACAGCAACGTCTGAGTCTACCTCTCGGGGACGCGCACCACCATTTTGATAGGCAGGTAACCCCGCCTCCTGGCTGAGAGCTGCCCTCATTGGATGTTGGCTACCGGGAGCGGTGAAAAACTAAAGTCCCTGAAAATCTGTCCTGGGACAGTCACAGATATCAGAATGTTTCCCAGAGTACAGTAGTTGGTTTATTGCTAGCTGTTGAAATGTGAAGAGAATTTCACCAAATATTACCAAAAATATCTTACATACTGCAGCTTTAAATGCAACATTGATATTGTTGCTACAGTAAACCTCATCTGGTTGTTTGAGGTGTTGTTGGAGGTTCAGAGCCAGTCTGTCCCACCATCGGCCCCGGCGGTCGGGACAGTACACCGTCTGAGCCAGTAGAGACCGCAGCTCCTCTACTGCTTCCTGAAACACAACAACTTTTTTTGGTGACAATTCACCTCACAGTCCCGTGAATTGGCGTGGACGCATCAGAGGGGAATTCAAGGGAACTGACGTTACTAACACTGGCAGTAATGTTGGGCTCACGGGGGCAATATCCCCATGGTTTCAATTTAGCGTTTGCTTGTCGTGATTGCACGTGTGGAGGGATGTACATTTATATTTCATTTCGCAAAGTATAACGAGGGCGCTAACCTTATAGCGCCGTAGCCTCTGCAGTATCTCCACCCCCCGCGACAGGATGCGAGCGTAGGTCCAGCCGACGGTGAAGCAGCGCAGGAACACAGGCAGCTGCTCCTGGTGACTGGCGAACCACAACCACAGCGCTTTTACAACGCAAACCTAGGCAGGCACGCCATCTTTACACCCAGTACCCCATTGTGTCACCTTGATACGTATGGGTGAGAATTTGATTGCATCAATTGCATTTGATAAGGTCCTCACCTGAGGTCATGGGTCTTTATCAGGTCTTGCCAGGTATGTTTGGCTGTGGTGTATAACTCAAAGGCATTTTCCCACTGGCCTACATGCATGGCTGTGATCACTTCCTGCAGGGCTCGCTTAGCTGCCTCATACCTTGCATTCACAATAAAAAAATGTGATAGTTTGGGATGATAATTAATAATATACAATTAATAATAAAACCTCAATAAACATTGAATTATTAGAACAAACGTCTATTATTTTATTACGCGGCATTGTTGAATACTCGATTCTGATTGGTCAATTACGGCCTTCAGCAGTCTGTTAGCAGACCGTTGCTAGGGACGCAGTTCTGATCATAGACTCTGGAGAGGACCACGTATCAATCCGCAGAAAGAAGTCCGGTAAATTTTGTTGCTTTATTTTTCCCTGCTGAAGCTACAAAATAAACATCAAATATATTCAAATCAATGTTTTGTCTCCATTAACGTCATAGGCAAGTAATAACGCCTTGTAATAACGTACGGCCAGCCTTCGCGTGGGGTTTTGTAGCTCACTGAAGGGCTTATTTTTTTGTTTTGTGAAAATAGTGAAGAGCAGCGGCCCTCTCACCCTATAAGGTCGTCTCTGTCTTGGAACAGCTTGGCACAGCGCTGCACGGTGTATTCAGGGAAGGTCAGGCGGCCAGAGTTCACCAACAGGATGGTGTAAAGCTGGCCCTGGCCACCAGAGGCCAACTCTTCCTCCTCCATGGAGTCCGTTAAAGAGAAGAGCAAAAGCATCCGAGAGAACACTGCCCGCGGGCCGCGACGCAGACGCACACAGGAACCTGCGATCCGCTTTGCCCTGGTCGGGGAATGTGGCGCATGCCATTTGTTATAATCGGTTACATTCGGACATAGTTAATAACAATTCCTTAATGTTCTTTTGTTCTGACCTTTTGAGGATGACGGCGCCAATGTTGTTTTGCCCAGTGGACACGGTAAAGTGTGACTTCTGACGACTCAGACGTAGAAGTCCATCGACCAGCTGCTGCTTCTGTGTTCCAGAGCCGCTCAGATGATACATCTTTGCCAGAACTTTGAGTTCTGGAGCCGGCAGTAGATCAAGAACTTCACTCAGGTCCTGGAGATCATTCTCTGTAACATGAAGTACAGCTTATAGTACTGCAAGAGGAATGTATTCAATTAATGATATTTATTGTGATATGTGAGATTACCCGATGCTAACAATTCTAAAATGACCAAGTAAAAGATATTGAGTTTATTCACCGGTCTCTAGGAAGCCACAATCAACCAGCTCTTGAGAAATGGGGGCCAGGTCATTGCATATTTCTTCATAGTCCAGTTTATTTACTTGCAGCCAGTTCAACTTCCTCTGAAACAGTCTCACGTACAGCTTCTGCCCCATGACTTTTAAAGGAAATATATATAAGATTAGAGGTTAGGGTAAACAGTAGGGTAAATTATTATTGATACATACTATATCACAATACCTGAGAGTTTCTCAAAGGCATGTATAGATGACAGGTCTTCGTGGTTAAAAAGCGCTCTATCATCCTCATTCTTCAGCACTGCCTCTAGCACTGTCCGGAAGTTACGGAGATAGTACGGTAATGTTGTGGGGCTAATAACGCTTTCAGAGTTCTGTGTGGTTTCTTTGGCATCGTCCAAACTTTGAGATTTGTTTTCATGGACCTCCTTTGAGTTATGCTGGAAGGTTTGGCAGGAGGTTGTCGGCGTCGGTGATCCCTTATGTTTATTGTTATTAAAATGACCTAACTGTTCTTCGCTAGATAATATCTTGTTCGACCCACTGCTGACCTCCTCAAATTTATTTTTTTTCCCAACAGAAATGATCCCCCTGAAGGTCTCTTTGTCTCCTTTTCTCTTCGTTAATTTAGAGGAAGGAAAAGACAGCTTTGGAGAAAACATTGGATGGATGGTCTCTAATTTACACCCTACTGGTTCCACTTCCATATTGTGTTCTCCTGCTGAACATAGCTGATTTGTTGCTGAGGAGGTCTCACAATCATGTGTTAAGTCAACGATTGTCGCACAGTCTTCATTGCCATCTGCACAACAAACATTTTCTTTCTGTGAACTGCTTATTACCTCGGGACTATTTTCATTCTCAAAATATGGTGATGGACCTACACGTTTATCCGCCGTATGTGTGCTGTCATGATCTCGATGTGGTCCAGACAGCTTGGAGGAGAGACTCCCTAGGTCAATGTTCCTCACCGCTGACCTACTGCGTGTCACGCGTGTCACCAGTTTAGAACTATGCTTTTTAAAATAAGGACTTCTCTTTGTCTCTTTCCCATCTCCCTTTTCAGCTGACGAATTGGGGTCCTGGTCTAAAGATTGAACAGAATCTACTTTGGGTGACAATTCTGTGCTAGGCACTAGATTAGTGTTTGCTGACGAGGAACCGTCACCGTCTCTCTCAAAGTTCTGACATTGTAAATCAATGTGTTCATTCATTTGGTATCTCGGTATTAGCTGGCCACATAGCGGACAAGACAGTTTAGGTGGAGGCGTGTTCTTGAAGAACGAGGTAATAGGAGTTGTCAAAGCACTTGCCGAAATGTTCTGTTTAGACCTCCCTTTCTTCTTGGTCGACACCGATAAACCTAATCGGTTTTTAGCTTTGGTCCTCTCGCTCATGATCTGGCCAGTAGATTAGCTACAAACAAAACAATGTGCACTAAATGCCAACCACAACATCACCTACAACTACTAGCAGGCTAGCAGACTGTTGTTGTTGCTAAAAACCCCGCTTCACAGGCTAAGCTAGCAGAGCACAGACTGGGAGTTAGACCGTAGTAATGGATCAAGATAACATCGATGGATACGGTACAAGACCACCTAAATAAACATCACGCCTAAACGCTAAACACTCAAAAGAAAAGTTATATATTTCTTTTCAAACGAGATAAACCAAAATAATTGGCTATTGGTTGTTATTCTGAGAATTTGTCATCTAAACTGTTAATTAAACCGTTTACCACACTTAACATATATCTATTTTAATAGGCTAATGGACAGCATTAAAAAATGTAAGAATAAAGGAAAATGTTGCGAGGTTAAAATATTTATCTTTGCTTAGTGAAGTGAATATTATTATCTTTAATAAATCAGTGCAAGTGAGAAAGATTATTCGGAGGCAAAGAGGGAAATTGAGAGAAAGGGGGTGGTATTTTCTACACAGGTTCCAGGGCGTACCTTTTATTCAAAAATCACCCATTCCAGACAGATCAAGATGCAGACATTTTAAAAGAAAGGGTGATCGCCGCCACGATTGATGTGTGTAAGTGTCCATTTAAATTATGTAGTAGAACAAATATCATTTTATACATAGGCCCGCAAGGCTTGCGCTAGTCATTGTCCAGACAATAGTGTTGGCTATGTAAGGCAGAACACCAGCCCATGAGTAGGATGCAAGCACGGTGCATTCTCAATGTTTAAAATCAAGGTCGATATGATTTCCACCGTTGTGTCGTTACAGTTGATTAAGAAAGGCATCATAGTGTGATCACCGTCGATGTTTTACAGCAAAGAATGCTGCGCAGAAATGGAAGATCTGGTTATCAGGCTATATTTATGCGAACAAGGCGTCCACTTTCTGGTAGGCTAACCAGGGGGACCCCCAAACCCCTGCAGTTGCGGCAAAAGTTTGGCGTAATGGTTGGAAAGAATTGTTACAAATATTTAGGAACATAACAGCAGACTGACATTTGTATTATTGATGAAGACAAACAAGTCATTTCAGGACCATGGAGAGTTCACGATTTGGTCCTAATTGCTTTTGCCTGCACCTTTGTGTATGTGCGTATGTATGGTGTGTTTTAGGAGGGAGCATCATTATTGTTCTGTCTTCTAATGGTTGTAGCCATATCATTTTTAGATTTAAAACTTTAAGGGCATCTTGATGGGTATGTAGTTGATTTGAATGATACATTAAATGGAACAATCTGCCACCAGTCCAACACCGCTGTTGCACGTTCTTGTTTTGGTGAGTGTCATTGCTCGTGTGTCAGCACTGGGCGTGGTGTTACCATTGGGATCATAGTGTGATCATTTGAAACGCATTTATTTTTGAAAATTAAAGTAGGAAGTTAATTGTTAATTTGTGTGTTTTTCCCATACAGGGCTTGATGTAGTGGTCTTATTGGGCCAGCTATGGCACAGGGTAAGAGGCCAGACACAATTAACAGAATTTTGGTTCCTAGCTCTCCACCCTGCCCTATAGCTAGAGTAAAAAATGAGACTCAGGGAGAACAGAGAGGTTTAATGCGGGAAGCATTAGAGCAACCACACTGTGGCCTGCTGAAGAAAACACATGGTGACAACGGCCAGCTACCCCCTCCTGTTCCAGCTGACCACTATTTCATGAAGTCCGACCCCAGGCCACAGAACATGGACGAGGTGGAGACATGCTCCGAGTACGACAACGTGGGCTCTGACGTGGAGCAGGACTACGACGAGGTTCTGCATGCAAACAGGGGGAGCCACATGGCCATGAGCTACTACCGGCAGTACCCCTCGGAGGAGGAGGGCAGCTACGCGGACCGTACCATAGTGGTGGACGGAGTCTGCAGCACCTTGCCTGGTTCTCCTCTCCGCCGGCAGGAAGCGCATGAGATAACGCGACCTGACACAGAGCCGCCCTGCGAGTCCGACCCTCGACTCAGTCACGGTCTCACCCCTCCTCGTGGAGGTGACGGTAGTCACGAGGAAGGTGGAGTGAATCCCCTCGGGAGACTGGGGTATTTCCTCAACGACACAGACGACATAGAGGAGGTTTTGGATGGGGTGAGATTTGTAGAGGATTTAGAGGAGACCTGTGACAAAGTTGAACAACAAGCTCCCTCTTTGTACCAGTGCAGCGATGTACAGCATATTAGAAAGGGAGGTGAGGAAAGGTATAGAGAAGATTCTGTGGCCAATACAAGAAGCTCTGATGTGCCAGGAGCCAACAAGAGGCCAGCTTGTGAGTCCTCCCGGAGGGGTTCAAGAGAGAAGGAGAGACAGGGTAAAGGGAGAGGGAGGAGGGGGGCGGCAGGGGACCCTGAGAATGGAGCCTCGGGCGCCAAAGGATGCACGAGCATCAACGCTGAACCACACCCAAAGACGCTGCCAAAGGATGGCCGAAAGGCTGTCACACGGACCAAAACTAAATCCAGTGCCAGTAAAAGCCGCCCTCCTCCCCCACCTCGATATCCCCAGCCTCCAACAAATGTGCACAGCAAACAAGCCCCGCTTCCTAGAGAAGCACCTGTCCCGGGACCTACGCCCACTCCACAACAACCAGAGGGCCATCCCAGACCCATCCAACAGTCCCCAGAGCCAGCTGATGATGCAGCACAACAGAGGGAATCTCTTCCTGACCGACAACGACAGCCAGAAAAACCGCCACAGGTAATGTGGTGTCCATGCATTCTATATCCGGTGCAGTGGGTGTTTTTAATGTGTCTGTATCAATCTACTTTCAGCCTATTACTAGAAAAGAAAAAGCATCCTCTCATGGGTGGGGTGTTGGAATTCTAGGTTCCGGCTCTCCATTTACTCGTTTATTTCAGTCTGTTGTATTAATAATAAATGAGCCTTTAATTAAATATAGTTTACCCTCTAATATTCCCTGTACTATTGAATGTATGCAACAGGATGAGAGGACAGAGGCAACACCAATGGCTAAGGCTGTCCCCGAGCAACCAATCAGGCCTCAGTGCCCAGAGCCCCTACCACCAGAGGAAGAAAGCAGCGACCACACTCCCCAGGTATGGTCAAAGGTTCCAATTTCAACAGTTTGTACAAATAAAATAATTGTATTAGATACTGCTATCGTCTCCTCTGTGACTGTTATGCTGTCATAATCACTGTAAAGTCTTACTAAGATATTTACATTTACATTTAGGGCATTTAGCAGACGCTTTTATCCAAAGCAACTTAAACTTACAATAAGTACATTTGTCAGAAGGAAATGGAACAACAATATCTCTGTTTGGTGTAGCAGGATTTCAATAGAGATAGTCTACAATACTAACAGACAAGTTGCTGAGCACTTGTTGATGCAAGGTAGCCTTTATACATATATACTAGTGTACGTTGCAACACATACAAGTGCCGAGACAACATTCAAGTGCATTTTTATTTATTTTTCTATTAAATGGGGGGAGGGGGGTGTTATGGAAGTTATGGGGAGATTAAGTAGATTCTGAAAAGATGAGTCTTGAGTCTCCTTCGAAAGCTGGAGAGAGACTCTGCTGTCCTGACAGTCGCAGGGAGCTCATAATGCCACTGCGGTGCCAGAACAGAGAAGAGCATTTGTATTGTATTGTATTTGTATTGTCAAAGTGATGGTGTTGGTACTCAAAGATGTGTTGATTATAAGTATTAAGTAAAACACTAATAAACACATCAACCTCTTGCAGAAAACACAGGAGACCGCCTCCTTCCCCAGCTTTGTGGACGGTAACAATCTCACGTTTAAATGTCATAGCTGCAGTCATTAATCAACGAGCTTTCCACTCCTTTTAACGTTGAGTCTTTTGTGTCTTCTGTTGTTGGGTACAGTCCCAGGGCCCTGTGAGCCTGAGGACCTGATAGATGGGATCATATTTGCTGCTAACTACCTTGGCTGTACCCAGGTGTTGTCTGATAAGAATCCATCCAAATCTATTCGCATGACACAGGCCCAGGAGGCCGTGAGCCATATCAAGGTAATCAACATTTTCAGAGAGGCCTTTGTCAACAACTGAAGCAGTTGATATAAATGGCTTCTAATCCATCATGTGTGTTACTTTGTGCATAGACTATGCTATACCTTGCTCTTAAAAACATTCCAGAAAAGGGTACACCTGCCCACGTTTGACATACACTTTTATACCACACGAGGGCACCAATAATTGTTTCTTTTTTTTGGACACCATACATATAAGTTTAGACTAACTTTAAAATACACAGTTTTGTAAGGTCAATTATTTGACAGGTGTATATATAAATATATAAAAAACCAAATATGGACAATGTTTTAATTTCTCCCTTCAGTTTAATCTTTTAAACTTTTAAATTTACACAGAGTCAAGATGAGGACTCTCAAATGGTCACTGAGGTTGATCTTTTCATCTCAACTAAGGCTGTCAAGGTGCTGAATGCTGACACACAGGTTAGTGCCTAAAACAACACAACCTTTTCATCTTTTCCACTATTTATTCACTGAATATTGAATAAATAGTTTTAAGTAGTAAAGCTCAGTAGTTAATGTATGATTATTGTTGTGTTAACACCAACTCATTTTCATAGGTTTATATAATCTTGATTGTATGTGCTTCTATTGTTATCTGATGATTGTTTGCCCATTCGGCACCTATTGCACTCCCAGTCATCCCTAGGGGGATCCCTCCTCTGAGACCCTCTCAAGGTTTCTTCCCTGTTTTTCCCACTGGCCCTTTGGAGAGCCAGGGCTGGGGGGTGTCATCAAAATGTGGGCCTGTAAAGCCCTTTGAGACTGTAAAAGTTATAAAGGGCTATATACTTGACCGCCCATGGAGTATGGGCGCAGAGCAATTTAGATAAATGAAAAGAAAGTGTTTTACAATCAACTCAGACTTGTATGGAACTGTTTGTTGACTACTAGAATACTCTATGTAGAGGCAATTTTGGATTATACTGTAGGAAAGATGCCTCCACACATGGTATAGAGGACTATCTTTTTTTCTTTTTAAATTGTTTATTAGCACATAAAAAAATGAAATACAAACAGATCAATGAAAGGGAACTGAAAACAATACTGTACATGGTGAAGAAAATACAAAACTTAAAAGGAATGGAAGAGCCAAAAAAAAAACCATAGGGGCAAACATACAACTTATAAAGACACACATTGGGTAAAACAAACTCAAATTCATACAAAATTGCTAAAGTACTGTAAAACAAGTGTGCAAAGAGATAGCAAAGTTTGATCCTGGGGCCTAGATAGATAGATGTGGAGTTGAGTGATTATGATGAAGTAATGCTTAACTGACCCAATAAAAAGTCTGTGGTTAATTTCTTGAATGAGTTGATGCTGGTGCAGTTTCTAATATGGATTGATAAACAATTCCAGTAAAGAGGTCCTCTGAATCTAACTGAAAATTGAGAAAAAGTAGTTCTGAAGAAGGTGGGATGCAGATTGTTTGCTGACCTTGTATTGATGATGAATTTGAGAATTGAAAATAAGTAAAGAATGAAAACAGACCGGGAGTAAGTTGTGAATAGATTGGTAGACAAAAACACAAGTTTGTAAAATATTTATGTCGAAAATGGGGAGAATTCTCAGAGATTGGAACAATGGGGTGGAACTGGAATGTCTGTTGGAAAATTGAATGGAATAAGTATACAGTTGAGGTTGCTCTTAAATGTACTGGCCCAAACAATATTGCAGTATGAAAGGTAAGGGTAGATCATGGTGTAATATAGATTAATGAGAATTCTTCTTGAACAGGTGCCGAATTCTTCTGATGACTCCAATATTTTTTGCAATCTTGCCAGAAATGAGTGTGATATTTTTCCAGGTGAGGTGTTCGTCTATGAGGATACTGAGGAATTTGATGACTGTGACTCTTTCTAGGATATTATTGTCAATATATACATAAGGGAATGTGTTTGTGATTTGTAGGTTTCTAGGTTTAAACATCATGTATGAGCTTTTATTGATATTAAGTGATAATCTGTTTGCCTTGAACCAGGTGTCAACTTTGCTCAATTCGGTGTTCATTTGTGATACTAAATCATGTTCATTTTTACCAGATAGAATATTGGAATCATCAGCAAACAAAATAAAAAATGCTTTTGGAGATGTCATATATAAATCATTTATGTAGATGAGGAATAATAAAAGCCCCAGGATTGAACCCTGCGGCACACCACACAAAATTAAACCATAAACCAATTAATTGCTTTCGTGATGATAGATAGCTTTTGAACCATGACAGATTTGTTCCACTTAAACCGTAGAGAGAAAGTTTATGTAATAAAATATTGTGATTGGCAGTATCAAATGCCTTCGAAAGATCAACAAACACTCCAAATGGGATTTCTTTATTGTCAGTGAGTTGGAAGAGGACCATTGAAGTAGAATGTTTCTCTCTAAATCTGTACTGATGATCATATAGGAGAATCAATAAACACAGGACAAGATGTTAACTGCCCTTTGTGCCAATGGTGAGTACTCACTCGAGATCCGTTGTTTGGAGTGGTCGGCGATCAACAGTGGGAAGTGAATCCTGGCTAGGGTGGGTTTTGGGATGACTGGGCGTGAGACACATCATCAGTAGTGTGTGCCCATGCGTCCTTGGATGTTTCGGCCTTCCAACACTATACACCCTCCGCACAGGTGGCCCGCTGTAGGATGATCAGTCCTCAGCTTGTGTCCCATACCCAATCACCCCAGGAACCAACCTATTTCTATTAACTTGCTGTTCTTGGGGCCCAGCATGGGTCATTCCGCTTCATCCAGATCCACTGGCTGCTTCTTGCTGCCATCTCCGAGAGATCTCTGACAGTCTTTCGCAGAGCCTGACCGTGGATTCCTAGATGTTTCAGCAGCCTGATGGTAGATGATGCCACAAATCCTCTGCATCCTACTTCAACTGGGAAGACTTTGGTGTCCCAGCCACGCTGGTTTGCTTCTGCTGCTAGCTCTGCATAGCGCAGCTTCTTGCGTTCATAGGCCTCCTCAACAGCGTTCTCCCAAGGGACTGTGAGCTCTATGACGTAAGCAGTCTTTGTTGAAGAGGACCAGAGTACCAGATCTGGCCTGAGGTTGGTGGTAACTATCTCTTGTGGGAAGATCAGTTGTTTCCCAATATCTGCCAGCATTTTCCAGTCGCGCTTCTGACTTGGTGG
>OMPB01085827.1:0-10053 GCA_900312615.1 Stylephorus chordatus | reverse complement strand
TAGAAAATTGTTTGCACTTAATAGTTTGTTTGAAGAGAATGCTTTACAATTTTTGAGTGTCTAATGACTTCCTGACCAGGATGTTGAAATATAGAATTAAAAATATTTGTATCTATTGAACATATATTTTAATATTGTTTAAGATTAAATGGGCTCTGTATTATTTATGTAAATATTGTAATTTGATGACTTATGGGTGAAATGGTTATCACACTAGTTTAAAAATAATTTCAGAAAATAGTGATATTTCTAATACAGAAACTATATACATATTAAAAATGAATAACGACTAAGAATATGAATTTTTTTTCTTCTGTTGTACATAAGAGAATTCAGGTGTATTTTTCCTTAATGAGATGTTTATATAGAAGATGAGTCTATGAAATCCTCTTTATTTAACAGGTAAAGCTAACTGCTAGCGAGCCTGTGGCTGCAGATGCTAATGACCTAGGCAGGTAGGCGGAGCTTCCGCAGTCTAATTCAGCCATCACTCAGAGCTCAGGTACACCACAGATAAAGGCAAAACATAGCTCCCTCATCGGTAAGCACCAGTCCCATTCAGAAACACCAATGTGAAATCACTTTAATAAGACTGGTACAATGTTATGTATGTGTCCGGTAGTGGGAACTAATGACAAGACACTGAACTGGTGAACCGTCAACTGACACTGTGTCCATTACTGATAAATGTGTGTGTGCGTGCGTGTGCTTAAGGTGAGGGGAGGGACTTCTCAAAGCACCCTCAAAGGATTCATGAGTAATCTTAACAGTGGGAGCCTTTTTCCCTTGTGACACCTATTAAAACAGCTTTGACAGACCATGTCTATGAACTCCAATCCTTTGTGTGTTTGTGATTTTTAAAAAGACGGTAACAAGGAGTGGTTTAACGACAAGGTTTGTTTTGTTTAACCATGAGGTTGTTAAACAATACCAACCTTGTGGCTAAAAGCAGTTTTACTTCATATTGACTAGCCTATGTTTAATAGAATATAGTTTAATGCAGCAGTGTCATAGTTATACCTGGCATTAGGTTGGAGGGAATAAGCTAAAAGTACATTAATGCATGTCCTTGATGAGCAAAGTGGGACAGTCTGGCAAAGAACATTCAACATGTTCAATGTTGAAGCTGTTTGTGGGCCAATATGATGATGTGATGAAGGTGTTTGGAGTAGTCCTGCAGTGCCATTTCAGTAAGACTGTACTCAGGCTGTTAAGAAGTTCAATGTGAAGGAATGAGTCATTTAGTTTTTAAGGATTTAATTATAAATGACAAAGAGAAAACATACAGATCCTGCTGCGGTAAAAAAAAAAAAAAAATCCAGCAATCAATCCAATCGATAAATCAATACACCAAATGAAGCAACAATTGCTAGTTTGTTTTGTTGCGTTTTACTTGGTCACAATTATAGCCTTTTTTGATCTATTGGTCTCCGCTTTATTATATCCATCTTCTTAACCGCTTTTCCTCTAGAGGGTCGCGGGGGAGCTGGAGCCAATCCCAGCTGACATTGGGCGAGAGGTCGCAGGGCTAACATATATAGACAGACTGTCACACTCACATTCACACATAATGGGCAATTTAGAGTCCCCAATTAACCTAACCGGCATGTTTTGGGTCTGTGGGAGGAAGCCGGAGTACCCAGAGAGAACCCACGCAAGCACGGGGAGAACATGCAAACTCCACACAGTTCGAACCCCGGCCGGGGTTCGAACACAGAACCCTCTTGCTGTGAGGCAACAGTGCTAACCACTGCACCATCGTGTATATTACATATTTTATATAATATAAATAAATAAATAAAAATGAACACGCGGGGGAGCCAAAGTTCCTTATCAAAAGCGGTGAGTTCCCTGACTATGATCTTGCACATCGGGCCTTTGTTTGGATGCTGCTTGAGAGCGTACAGTAGGCCTACATGTTTCGGCATTTCATCACTTTGCTGTAGGCACCATCTCCAAGGAAGCCCAATATGCTGTGATTCTCCATCTCTGCCAAAGAAGCACGTTCTTTGGTCTTTTAAATGAATTCTAGTTTCAAAGGAAAGTTGGAAATTTTCATCGATGCATTATGCCAAAACTATACAATTTATTTTATTAATACATGGGTTACATGAGGACAATACAAACATTTCTCTGAACCTAATTAAAAAAATGAATTTGCTAACATAACTTCATAAGGCATACGCTGGCATGCTCCTTGGCTATGTTTTACAAAAACAACACTATCTGTCTACATTTAACTTGCACACAAATTGAGGTACTGATTATAACATTTCTTAAAATTGGCAAAATATACTATACCAGTAAAATAGGACATTTTAGCTTACTTACATGTTGTCACAATCCGCTCCTCAGTTACCCTTTTCAACCACTCTCTCATCCCCAGCCCTCCACATTGCTCTCGGTCCCTGGAGACGTGGCGATCTTCAGTGAAACGTAGGAAGTCAAGTCAAGTCAAATGTATTTGTAAAGCACTTTAAACACATCCAGGGCTGATCAAAGTGCTGTACAAGAAAATACAAAGCATAACAAAAAACAAACAAGACAAACACAAAGAGACTAATGGGCCAAAAAGGCCAGAGAATAAAAGTGTGTTTTTAATAAGGATTTAAATTCTGAGATGGAGGGAGCACATCTAATATCTAATGGCAGCTGGTTCGTGGAACAGGAAGAAAAAAAAATATTTGTGGATCTATAAAACACATTAAACCAACAGTTGTGGCACATGCCCCACCCACCTTTAGCTGATGTCTGACCGCGTGACAGTCAGCGCTCAGGTAGAGCACCAGGGTCTCCTCCTCTGTGATAGAGCAGGAGTGTGTGGGCACACAACACACACAGAGGCCGTTCTCCACCTTTTATCGTTAAAGTATATACACAGACGGCTGGCATAAGTATTTGTTTGCACATTAAAACATATTCCTTTTGACTGCACTCAATGCTGCATTTCCTGTGCCTTGGCTAGAAGGTCATTCTCATCGTGAGAAGACAGCCCCTTGCATGATATGAGTTACCTGGCAGGTGAGCATGGATCTGACCATCTGTGCGTTCTGACAGGAGAGCATTGAGCCTGCCAGGCTGAGGATGACACACACTGCTGAAAGCAGCATGAATAAAGACACCTGTTGAGAATCACACACAGATATATATATATATATATATATATATATACACACACACACAAACAGGATTTACTCAATGGAATGACGCAATCAGAATACTCAGGGATAACACATTGGAGACAAGGGGAACACTTCTACATACAAAACTCACCACCAGAGTCAGGGGTCTTCGCCAGGAAATGATTCCAACTATCCCTGATGCCACTACCTGGTTACACATCCACGCAAACACGCAGGTGGTGAAAACAACAACATTTCCAGGAATATCTTGCATTATTAAGTTATACTTGGACTCATTTGAGGTTAGTCGTTCGATGACACTTACAAAGAAGCCCGCCCAGAAAGGGCAGGACTGACGGACCCTGGCCGAGGACGTGAAGGCCATGCTGGTGAAGGAGAAGGCTAGGACCATGACCCCCAGGCCCAAGTGGCACAGCCCCAGGTACAACAGCAGACGTGCACCACCCTGCCCACGGCCTGACATACCCCGACGACTGTCCGACCATCCCCGGGAACCAGATGCCGAAGCCACACTGCTAGAGTCCGAAGGGGAAGGCATGCTTCTTCTGTAGCCCCTTGTATACGGTCCGTATGGAAACTACACTTTTAGAAAAGCTTCTGCTTAGGCCACTTACTTAAGTTCCTTCACATACTTGTGTATGTGAAGGAAGGCAGGGGAAAAGAGAAGAAACATCAGTGGCAAAGATGTTTACTTCAGTGTTGGCTTGAAAAACACCATTATGCACCAAGGTCTCCACTTGCAGGTGCCTGCGGTTCTACGCCAACCCTCATGGTGAGTGCTATTGTCCAGTCAAGGGGTCCAAGAACTTGGTCAGCAGAAAGTTGAGAATTGGCCAGCCATTAGGCTACACTTTTATACTACACAACACTTATCTAATGTTTTAGTCTGTATGTGACTTAAGTTTCATGCTGATAAACCACAACAAGCCACTTAATATTATCTGTCACTTATAATCACTTTGATCAAGAACGCAAAGTAAATGGTTTTATGTAATTAACTTGTTATTATTTTTGCTCATCTCCTTAGCCACTCTCTCATCCTTCTTTCATTTGCCTTACATATTTCCCACCTTCGACTCGTAGCATTGCGGTAATAGAAGTAAGAAGCAGGCCCAAATCCTGAAGCGCTTTACAAAAATAAGACGATCCGTTGTTGTTTCACACAATAAACGACTACTTTCTCACTCAACACAAACGGCATGAGTTGGTCGTTTTTAGTTCCCTTCGCAAAAACAGCACTGTCCTAAAGATGATAGCGCTCTCGCTGTCCTTGTGTTAGGTCCAGATCTGGTTACGGGATAAAGATGGTAAAGAGATCATAGCAGATGACCGAAACGGGTCCTTCGGGAGGTAAAGATTAAAATGTCAATAAGCAATAAGGAATCCATTTCCAGCGATTCTAAATAAGAATGATAACTACATAACAACGAGTTTTCCCCGCCCCCCCACAGATGCTCTCCTTTCTTCATCTCCACCACGGGAGTTTTGCGGTGGTCCACACGCAAACCCCCACCACCCCCAGCCGCTTTTCTCCCTGCAGTCACGCGGGCATCCCGTTCGGCCCGTGTGTGCATTTATCACGGACATCTACCTCACTCTGTTCAACCACGTCACAACGACATATATGTTCTGGAAAGACGCAGGGCTAAGTTTTAAATTCAAATTTCAATATTTTCACATATTCGTGAGGATTCGTTGTTGTTGTTGTTTTTTTTTTGTATTATTTTTTTTGTATTGTAAAGCAGCCGACACCTGCACTACGTGATGACAAGCCACGCAGAACGTGCTGTCAGCACAGAGATGCGGCACAGTGCGCGGTATCGTCGTGGTGCTGATGCTGGGAGGGTGGGTCGGATGCCGCCTAGCTGCTATTGCAACGACTGCTACTCGCCAAATCACGATTATAATTGTGTAAAAACTTAAGATTTTCTATGAGTTGTTGTATCTTCTAATGGCTACAGTTTCCAAACACAGAAGACAAGTTTTGTACTTTATTCATGTGTTTCATGTCAATTCTAGCGAGTTCACAAGGAATGTTTACAAGGTGAAACAATAATGTGCATGAGAAAATCCACAGAAAGAAAAAAATAATAATAATAATATGACCACCATTGTATAATCTGTCACATATGATGTTAGGGCAAGAATTTAAACAGGCTCATGAGATAACAACTGTGACAATACATTTAATTGATGAATAAAAAGGGAGCATTGAGGCATCATGTTCTCCATTGTGCTTTCTTTGTCTTTTTCTTGTTAAGTCATCTTCTCATATTGCAGTTACCTCTGCCCACCATCATTACACATACAAAGCCTTCAACGCCAAAGTGTTTACGCTGCCATTCTTACCGGCCTTCATTTGGGTGTTCTGGCCTTTCAGACCAGAGGAAAAGGTTGTTCTTAGAAGATATGGCAGGCTTGTATTGCCATCTGGCAAGCTCTAGGTCAGCTGTCATATTCCATGTCAGACCAAAAATCCAGAGGCAGATAAGGCCACGGTTATTCTGATAATAAATGCGCTTCACATGTTTATGCCTGTCAAAATCTATTTGGGGGAACATTGTGAAATATTTTTGAAACATATTTCCATTCCAAAATGATGTTATTAAAAGTGAACTTGCAGTTTCTGTATGTGACACTGTATATGTATGAGTTTAATAACAAACAACTGTGAAATATGCGGCATGCTAATGCTGCAAATCATTATTTAAAATATTCAAAAATCTTCATCTCTTGCCCACAAAAAGTGAAAAAAAAATTAAAAGAAAGAAAGAAATAGTGTTCATTCGACATTGAAGCATGTAGCAGAAACTGTTAATATGTTAGCAAAATGGAAAGAAAGCAAATAAAACATTTACCATGGGGACCATAACAAAGCTGAACTTGTGAATGCATGGAAAAAAGATTCTTATAGAGAATGACATGAATCTAACCTCACCACCAGCTTCTCTTAATACTAATTAACAATAAGTGGAGTGTAATAGTTGGATATAATCAGTGCTTGATTATTATTAACAAGCATACATCTCATCTACCCCTCTGGTACTCTGGCTGAAATGATTTTTGCATTTTTGTGGACTGACACCAATTGGTTGTAATTGGTGGGCCTATGTACCAGCTGTCCAAGACCCAATCACTAGAAACCAAGATAATACTGCAATTATAAATCATCAGAAATATAGTACAAAATATGTTGTACATGAATAAAAAATATAGGTTTTTGTTTAATTAGCCACTGAATACTCAAAAAATACCCAGAGCTCACCTCAATGCAGATTCATGGAAAATAATACATCTTTAAGGTCTTATTTTGGCAAAACCTTTTTTTTTTTTTTGAATTTCTTAAAAGCCACAAGGTCATTAAAAGTGGACGAGTCAACACTGAATTCTACATCAGAAAGTCAATGTAGCAGGTGGAAGAAACCCTTTTGTATCAGGGAAACAAAACCATGGCTCCCCTTTTACATACCAAAACCAGCCACAAGCAGGGCACAAATCCAATCCAGGTGAGGAGCTGGTTTGTGGGCACGGGTCAGATAACATGAGACATGAATGGCCCACACAGGTTTTTTTCACGGGTTCATAATTCAGTGTGAAAAGGGTATAAGAGACAGTAAACAACAAACAAGACAATAAACAATAAACGCATACCTCGGGACTTTCTGCAGCACTTTCTCTATTATACTTATCGCTCCATCTGACTGTATGAAATTGTCCCAAGTCATGTAACTTTGCGTTCAATTCATGGCAATTGACATCACCCATCACTGATTGTGTTTGTTGCTGTTCCAGAGGCTTTGTTTTACTGTTTGTTTGTTGTTTTACTCTATAAAAGTATGATTTGTGTGTCAAGACAAGATGGCATCTATAACAGTAAACACTTGGAGGATTTCCTCTCTGTACTGCTGGTTATTTTCACCTCTCGACCAGTTGGTCCCTGTTTACAGACAAACCACATATATGAATGTAAAATATAATCAAATACATAATATAATAATTGTCTTTTTAATTATATGTGTTTGGCTGATACGTGCAAACCACTAACTTACTGGTTTCTTTCTGGACTTGTGTAGTATGTCCTGTGCCAAAGCCATAAAAGACTGGAGAAACAGAAGAGGAAATCAGAAATCAGAAAAATCTTTAATGAGCCCCGGGGGGAAATTGGGTGCAGTTGCTCACACTCTATAAAATATAAACTATACATCACACAATATAAGAGGCATAAGTTGTAGTAATAGTCAGATGACAGACAGACAGACGGATATAATGTTGAAAAAAGGATGAGGTCTGGATATTTTGTTTCCTATAAGGATCATGCAGCGTTTTTAAGCATGAAAACATAATGTTTTCTTACCTCATCAACATTAATGCTGGACTTGGCACTTGTTTCGAAGAACCTGATCCCGTGGTCCTTTGCTAGCTGTGAATAGCAGAAGACAGCCCTGATTAAATTGCATAATATTGAGTAATGTTAATGTCACTTGAAATAATATTTGATTTTTAAGGCAACGGGTAAATCTTTGACAAGCTCCATATTTCAGGTGGTCTCACCTTCTCGCCGGTCTCCTTGGAAACTTTCCTCTTGGCCTCAATGTCACACTTATTACCCAGCAACATCTGACTGACTCCAGCTGATGCATTCTGCCAGTAGTGGAATACATTGATCATGGTCAATTCTGGTATTACAAGATAAGATTAGATTCCTTACTAAAAAACACATTTAAGCAATCAATAAGGAGTGGAGCAGATGTGTGTGTGTACACAGTCTGAACTGAACTTCCATCTTTATCCCCCTTGATATCATTAGGCATCTTTATTGTGGAATTCCCAATGAGCTATGAATTGCCACATTAAGTACCACCCCAAACCCTTCAACAGAGTTGACATCGATGCTGGCTTACTGACCACGTGCAGCGCCATGTTGTGTTCATCATGGAAGACGCACCGTACCAAAGTAAGTTCCATACGACTACCCATACAAATGTAACCTGCTCAATTGAAAACATTGTCATACAGACGGTAACAACTTAAAATGTTACATTGTAGGCTATTTAGGGTCAACTATAACCTTCTCTAGTCTAGAAAATGGTAGATGTGTGCATTTGATTGTAAAGTGTACAGGGACTGTTGCAAAAACCAAGCAGCTTATAAACATAAACTTATAAAACAAGAAAAATGTTTATATATAAAAAAAAAAAAAGAAATGCCACCAAAGAAGCTTGGGAGGAAGTTGTATTTTTCTCCATTGGCTTCTGAAAGATGCTGATATGAAATGATATGGTTGTGAAAAGTTACGACAGTTCCTGTTTCCGCTGTATTTATACCCTACACCCTAATGAAGGTTGCTTTATACAGAGTTACATCCCATGACGAAGTGGGAGTGGGGAGGGTCCGGTTTGAAAAATCTCTCCCGTTTCTCTCTGTGTGTGTGCATATGTGTGTGGGCGTGATTTTCGTGTTACGTCATCCTCAATTTCCCGGCTCCCTGCACACCTGTTTCCCATTGTGTCAATTACCCTTCCTTTTATGTGCCTGTTTTTCTGTCTGTTGTTGCCAGATCGTTCTTAAGAATACCTTAGTACTATCCCGCGTTACTTCTGTTTTGTCTACCCGTCTACCTGTTCCAGTTTTTGCCTGACCTCGACCTCAGTCTTCCGCCCGCCGATTTTGTACAGTACCTCTGCTGGTTGGACTGCTTAACTGGTTTCGACTCCTGCTTGCCTGCCTTGACTAACCGTCTACCTTGTCTACCCGGCCTACCTGTTCCTGCCTGCCTAGTCTTCCCGGTCTGCCTGTCCTGCCTACCTTGCCTTCCCTGCCTGCCTGCTTCCCCTACCCGGCCGATCTCATTTCCCTTATTGTTCAAATAAACTCTTATTTTTTACAATCCCTGTCTTTGTGTCCTGCATTTGGGTTCCTCCTCAGAGTATTCAGACCGTAACTAACATGAATTAATTTACTAAATCTACCATCCTTCCGCTATTGTTTGGACAAAAAAAAATCACAAAACATTTCCCAATGTAAAATCAACTGCATGATAACACTGTGTAGTTTTAGAATAACAATCCTGAAGATCATACATCATTGTGGTTTTTTTTTAAATTGCAAAGTCGAGAGTTCACTTCAAAAGTACTCTACTACTACTACTATTTTCCTATCATTGGGATGTATATTTTTTTTGTCTTTTGTTCTAATTGTTAAATGTTCTTATATGTTTTCTTCAATGCACATAACAGGAATACATTGAATGTCTGCAGCTACAAAAATGCCAACAATGTCAAGGTGTCAAATATGATATATTTTGATATGAAACTCTTAAGGATTAACGATCAACACTTTCAATCCTGCTGAAAGAGATTACTGAATGTCTGCATCATGCCACTGGCTGGTTCTTTGTCGGGAATACATGGTAACTTATCCTCACTTCTTTGATGCTCTTCATCCAGTTCTGAATGTTTTCAAAGGACTTGTCATCTGTGATGTCGTACACCAGGATGATACCCTGACAAAGGAGAGTGATTCAGGAGTCAGTCACAGAGAGCAGTGGCTGTTCAGAGAACGAGTCTTGTCAGTTGGATTATCCTCTCTGTTGATATATCACAAAAGCCTCACCATGGCACCTCTGTAGTAGGCTGTAGTAATGGTTTTAAACCGCTCCTGCCCTGCTGTGTCCCTGAATCACGATAATACACACACACACACACACACACACACACACACACACATGAACTCTCACACACGCATACTGTTTCTTTATCTCTCTCTCTCTCTCTCTCTCTCTCTCTCACACACACACACAAACACACACTCATTCTCTATTACTCTTTCTTTCATTCTAACAAACATACATGAGTGAGCTCTTTTCCTGTCTGGCTTTCCTTCTGCACGCACGCACGCGCGCACACACACA
>OMPB01085823.1:0-10537 GCA_900312615.1 Stylephorus chordatus | reverse complement strand
TTATTATTATTTTTTAATAAATGGGGGAGGGATGGTTAAGGAAGCTATAGGGAGATTAAGTGGACTCTAAAAAGATGAGTCTTAAAGGTCCTAAATTGTCTGGGAACTTCTCTGGAAGCTGGGGAGAGATTCTCGGGATTTTTGACTTATATCAGTGATTCGAGAAGGGGTCGTAGCAAAAATTGTCCTGTCCTGTCTCTCTGGGACCAGTGGGGACCCTGTCCTGTCTACTGTCCTGCCAGTACTGTCCTGTCAGACTGTCCTGCCAGACTAATTTTTGCTACCACCCCTACTGGAGAGATTCTCTGTTTAGACGTACCGGTGCTTGGATCAGGGCTGTCTTCCCAACAGAAGGCTACACCGGCTTCTACTACTACTACTACCCGACCATTCATTTTGTATTTTTATTGTAATGTAATTTATAAACAAAAAAAAGTAAAACTGCAAAAATGTGCTTATACACAGAAACATCAGTGTATACAAACAGTAATTGTGAGTAGAATGAAATGAAAAAAATGAAATGAAATTCCACCAATTGGGAAACTGTCATTTTTTTAATTTTTTTATTAAGTGTCAAACAGTAATAAGGAAATGAAATCAAAATGAGAAATAATTGCATGAGAACACCTTTGCTAGTTTAAACAAAAGTCAATCGCAGGGTTAAAGACAACCAAGGAGTTTTTAAATGCATACAGAACAATACTTAGGACCTTCAAAACTGAGAAAATTCCCCTGATGTAATACTGAGGGGACCATGGTCTCTCAAACACATAGTGAAAATGCAAAGCAGCCTAACAGACACAAAGGAGAGATTCCATACAGTAGAAGGCCTGTCCCTGACACATAACCTCAAAACTGGATACACAACTAGATCAGCTTAACTTTTTCTAATAAATGAGTGGTTATTGATATGCGAAAAATTCCATCACATGCTGCACAACTGAGTTTTCAATATTGATATAGATCCTTTCTCCAACCCATGTTTTGTGTATGCAGCAAACTTTCACAAATGTGCAATGGAAACCCTGCCAAAATAATTCTCACGCCTCACGGTCCATCTTGAGGAGTTGTTAAGTTGAGAAGTTGGCCGCTTTTAGAGGACGTGCTGTATGACATATGAACTCAAGTCCAGGTCGCCAGCACGGCTCATTGTGAGGATCCTCTGTCTTTTCCAGCTTGCTCCCGGGAACCGAAAAGAGTCATCCGTTTCCTCTATGTTCGACGTGAAACAAATGCAACTCATTAGAGATGGTAGCCTAGGAGAGCAGGTGGTTTGGTTAACTGGAGAGGTGCTCCTCCTGGCTAAAGTATCTAGTAGTCCCTCCCTGGGGAGTAGGACACTGCACTACACTGAGCTGACGGTCGCCTTGCAGGACAGACACAGTCGTCTGTGGTGGTGTGTGCATGGGGGGTTGGGTGGCATTACGTGTAATGTGCCATATTTGTTGGAGAAGTGCTATATAAACACAATCACTTTTACAATTTGTTTAATTTTAAATATAAAAGTAGAAAATAGGAGCAGCATAGACATTGAGAAATCGAAGCACTATTCAAAAAAAGAATGTAATCACTTACTTTGGTATAAAACTTTTTTTTTTTTGATGCATGGAGATTGTGTTTTTCATTTTGTCTATCTTGTTATTGTAATCAAAGGATGGGTATGTAACGTCCGTTTTATCCAAACACTTTGTCATTTTTCAAACAGAATCTGAGTGATGAGCCCCCCCTGCCCTAGATAGCTTGGTGCTCACCGTGCTCTAGGACCTAGAGTCTAGGTCACACTTTACATTGACAATATTACCGCAGATAGGTTTCGGTTTCTGGTTCTGGTTTTGGCTGTTGACGGACAGCTAATTCGTTCCAACCAATCTAACTGGTAGGTTAGATTGATTGGTTGGAGTTAAATAGCTCCCGTACCCCTAATCTGTTATGGATTAACAGCCTCACCTGGACCATCTTGCGGTGGGAGGCACTTCTGCAGTGGCTCTCCTTGGCCTCCTCTTCGCTGACATAGATGACCTCACAGAGGCTGCAGTAGAAACCCGTCACAGGACGGATGAACTCGGTTCCTGGAGAGACGGAGACACGGGAGGCCATTGGTGAGACTGATAAGTGAAAGGGTGCCTTGTGGACATTTAGGATGAGAGGGTTTTGGTGGACGATCACAAGACTACGTGGACTACCGTCCATGAGACTCCACGTCCTCCAAGATGCAGACTCTCCGTCTCCTCTTAAAGCTTTGATGTACCTGCATGTTGTTAATATACATAACGACCGCTGAACATTAAATTCATTGAAATGAATCCAACCGTTGACCATTTTTATTCAACAGTGTATATGCTCCTGTCGTGCTGCATTTCGTCTTCCGGTCTAAATGTCTTTCTCTCGCTCTATACATGTGTCCGTACGGCATACGTACACGATTGGCGTTTCATTCCCATCTGTCATCGCTCAACGCTTGCGCCCCTGTTCCGGACCAAACAACCTTCCATCCGTCTATTTGAAGCCCTCCTGTCCTCCGTTCGGGAGCTGGCGTGTGTTTGATGTCTATTGTCAATTGTCAAGTAGCCAAGCCATTTACATTAACCGTTTCTTCATTTTACCTGTACACGGTATAGTGTTTAGTTGTTGTTGTTTTTTGTATGCACAGGGATAAAGAGATACCATTTACCAGGTTTACCATTCATCATGTAGCCGAGTCTTTGTTATACACATAATGTGCAATATTGTAATACAACATTGCAATATGCAATATCTACTTGCAATATGTTGTACTCTACTAGGCACCGTTTTTCCTTTAATTTAATTTATATCTACTTACTAGACACCTTGCTTTGCTTTTAATTATTTATTTTTTTAATATTTTTGATATGTCACTATGTGACATACCAAAACGGTAATATCTACCATTTTGCTACTGTATGTTGTTGCTATTTTTATGCTACTGTGATTTGAGCGATCTGACACAAGAATTTCCTTCTGGATTAATAAAGTTCTATCTTATCTTATCTTACATTAGGTTAGGAATGGGTGCCGACGTGCCGCCCCATGTATTTATTAGATCGGTTTGGTAATTAGGACTTTCTTTATTAATTACTTTTCTTTGACACTGTTCAGTCCCTTTGTTCCCTTATGGTGATTATTTTGTTTGTAAATAAATATTCTTGCATTTTAGTTCTGGTTCGTAGTATTTTGTGGTACAACACACCAACAGTACATTCAGAATTTTACCAGTATTATGTTAGGCCCTTATTTACCCTAGACAGAAGGGTCATAAGTAACAGTGTTATTGTTTAAAGAGCAATGTGTCCTCCACCGACCAATAACCACACTATGAATGACTACTGAGTGAATTACTGTACAATGGTGATGTAATCTGCCTCCCTAAGTCACACTGTGGCTGTTGTGCTTAACAGCCACAGTGTGACTTTCCATCAGAAAGTACATTGAACTACAGTAAGGCTCCATGTCTCTTCTGTTATGTTTTTTACCGACTGGATTGTCGTCTTCATCGTGGTCTGGATCGCGCCCAGCAGAACCCAGCTCTTGTTCTGTAGGAGTGTTGCTTTCCGGCCCGGACGCCAGGAACTCCTCTGGTGGTTCTGGAACCCTTTTCCCTAGATGTGGTGGCTCCACCCCTGGTTCCACCAATTCAGGTTCTAGAACCTTCATCTCAGGTTCTGGGGATTTCCTTGTGGGTTCAGTTCTTCTCTTAACCTCCATCACCACTTTACAAAGACATGCATAAATGAGTAAAATATACTGCACAAACACTAGAGAAGTTTAATTTTAATGCATACTCGATAGTGTTGTGTCAATTTATCATAATCAACAATTATATTAACTGTGTGTCATCATATTTACTGTATATACGCATAAGCATCTATATATATATATATATGAAGTGTGACATTTTCACATTTATTTCTTCTATAAGTCTTAATCTTAATCTAAACGTCAGACTGTAACAGGGTGGAGCTTCAAGGCCAAGGCCACCTTATTATATGACTACAGTAACAAACCCACCCTGCAAGTTCTTTCTTAAGAGACAGCCTGATCCCTCTTGGAGTTAGACATTACTCTACTCACGACTTATTCGTGTTGGGTCTGTCTCCCTTGGCCAAAGATTGATTGTCTTTGCTAAAAGTGTTGTTTTGACTGATCCTTACTTCACTCGCCATCAACCAGGTAAGAATTCCACAACAGATAGAAATACTTATAATTATAGGATAGGTTTTATAGGTCTTCATAATTTCACAAATTGCATTAACGATTAGTTGTACCTAAAAGTGCCCCCCCCCGTCTTTACTGAAGCAGTTGGATTCAGCTGCACAGTAGAATGAGCTCATATTTGTCTGCTCTTACCGGCTGGTTTGACCCGGACACATGACTCGACACAGCTCTGTAGACATTCTGCTTCCTCCTGGGACTCCGCTGGCTCCCTATTCTGAGGTTGCATTGCATGGACAGTTTCTGTGTGCTCCTCCAGTGTTGGGTCAGCGTTGTTCTGTAGCAGAAGGTTTTCAGTTGACTCTACAGTCTTCCTTTCAGCAGCTAGTCCGGCGGGGGCCATTTGTAGATGTGGCGAAGGCTTGTTTGCTCTCTCCCAAAAGTCGGCAAACGTTTTGCTAAGGTGGGCTGAGCTCACTGCGTTCTCCTCAGTGGGATCTTGACCGGCGGAGAACTTTCCGCCTCTGCTCATTCTGGCGCCTCTCTTGCCCCTTTTCCTGCATTTAATGGTTGTGCTGCCTTGCTCAGTGACATCCACCGGTGGGACCTTCGCCACCACCGTGTCCTGAGACGATGGCTCCTCTTCACGGTCGGTTTCGGCAGAAGTCTTCTGGCTGAGCCTCTGTGCCACGGCGGCTCGTTGTTGTCGTCTCCTGGTCATTCTGGTGACCGGAACTGGTGCCGGGGCTGCCATGGCCTTTCTTTTTCGCCTGAGAAAAGCAAAAGTGTTTTGTAGAATTGACAACTAAAGTTTAAAAGGTAAGTGCTTATAAAAGGGATTCAATGTGAACCATTTCTAATTGGCTTTAAATCTTAATATTAACTATAGTGTTTCAAATTGCACAGCTTTCTCTTTACAAGGCAAAATAATAGGGGGGAAAAAAAGATATATAATAATAATAATAACACAATCAACTTTTCACCTTGTGTTCACATTGTGTTTGTATTGTAGTCAGATCTCATAGTGGCTGGATGTATTAAACTTGCAAAGCATGTAAAAAGCTAAACCCTTCTCATCAGTCATGTTGGGACTTACCCCCTCCTGACTGGGTCCACTGTGATCTCGCTTTGTGATTCTGACCCGCTGGCTGGAGGTTCTGTAGCGGCACCAGTGATCTCGCTTTGTGATTCTGACCCGCTGGCTGGAGGTTCTGTAGCGGCACCAGTGAACTCGCTTTGTGATTCTGACCCGCTGGCTGGAGGTTCTGTAGCGGCACCAGTGAACTCGCTTTGTGATTCTGACCCGCTGGCTGGAGGTTCTGTAGCGGCACCAGTGAACTCGCTTTGTGATTCTGACCCGCTGGCTGGAGGTTCTGTAGCGGCACCAGCGCCTCGCGCCGAAGCCTCATCCGGGACCATGTGATGTTCCTCTCTTTCTGTGTCCTGTGTTCTTCCCGGGAGTATAGTCCTAGAAGTGTCCCTCTTCTTCTCCTCCTCCATCACCAAACCCGTGCGCGTTTCATCCATGTTGGTGGGATCAGTGTTGCCAGGGAGTTGTTTTTCCACTGACCGGGCCTCATTCCAATTGGACAATGACTTGTCTATGGAAACGAGCATCTGCTCTTCTGTTCTATCGTTTGCCATCACCATGCACATGGATTCCTCCGGTTCCCAGGCCTCACGCGGGTCTTCGCTCAGATCAGAGGACGGCTGATTCATTGAAACAGGCTTCCGAGCTACCTTGGTCTTGATGGCGCCTTTCTTGGTCTGAGATGTGGGCTTCTTTACCACCTTCTGACTCCCCTCCTTCAGTCGTTTCTTGGTTTGTGATATATTTTTTACAATCCCCTTCTTTGTGTTTGAAGCTTTCTTGGTGACGCAAATTGAACTGGAACCTCCCGGCTGCCTCTTATCGCCGACCTTCATACTTTTCTTCGTAATCGGCAACAAAGTGTCAGATTTGTCATGGTCAATGTCTGTAGTGCTCTTGATGCTCCCCTTTGAGCCATCTCCTGGCCAACTTTCTGCTGTTAAATCTGAGCCTTCTGCAGGCAGCTTCTTCTTCTTCTCGACCCTTTTCCAGACCTTCGTCCTCTGGTTGAGCGACGTCGAAGAGGGTGCGTCGTCTCGGATTCTCTTAATCTTCATCTCCAAGCTGCCTTCTGGAAGCCTCTTCTGCTTACCCTCTTGCTTGCTCTTGGTTCTCTTTCTAGTCGACGACAAACGGGGAGAATTGACGTCGTCGTCTTCTTCCTGAGATCGTTCCCACTGAGCCGTCATCTGCCGGGTTCGATGGTGTCGTAACCCTAAAAAGAGAATGCAGAAACCTCTGAATGAAGTCCCCGGGGAAGACCACTAAAGACCATCGATCCTGCCAACTCTGACGCTCATAATGACTGCGTGATCCGTTCATGCGGCGTCTCTTACCCGTTTGCATTTTTCTGTACGCTACTTATCATGTTGACACTGCAAGAGAAAAAACACGGTTGCCGTCGATCGTGGTTTTGTAGAAGTAATTACATTTGCATTTGAAACTGGACTAAACTGGACATTTGTGCAAGAACTAAAACAACTTGCAGAGTACGTAGCTGGAAGCACAATTTAAAAAAAATAAAAGACAAATTGAGGTGTGTCTGGGATAAACTCACACACCTGGATTCTATAGCCCACCCGATTTTAGACACACATGCATTGCATATCCGTGTTTGGATCAAGTCACCTACTTGAGTGAGTAATATTCTGAGCTGAGTGTCACCCCAACAGCGTAGCCTTCTATTACTAAGGAAGCGGACAAATAATAATCCACCATTCTCCAAGCGTCGGTGGCCTCTGACATTTCTATATACACCTGCAAATAAAATGTCAAAAAAATAAAAACATTTTTAGTCATCAACTGCCGCAGAGGTGGCAATTCGTTATGAGTAAAATAAGGCAGAGAAAGGAATGGGCAAAGTAGAAAACATCTCAAGACTTTCCAAACTTGACATTCTCAAAAGTGAAGGGAAATTCATGTATTTTTCCATTACATTTCAGGACATTTAATTGATGCAGAAATTTTAACAAAAATCTCATGCGAGTAACACCAATGATCAACCCTGGGCAATCAGCACTTACCTTAGTGTCACCAAATACGTAAAATGCTATTTTCCCAAAACTTTTGGCAATGTCCTTCAGCTCTTGTTCCCACCTCTTCCCAGCAGGGATTGGTTGGAAAGTCACAACTTTATCACTCTGAAAGAGAAAAACAGATACGGCTCAATGGTTGGTAGCCGGTACCAGGTACCACTTTTGTGCAATGGAAAACCGACAAAGGCGAGTCGAGTCAAGCCGGTACCATGTAGTGGAAAAGCGCCTTAAATGTGCCATGGATTAAGAAAATGCAATGGTTCCAAGTAACTTGCTTGACAACGGTACTCCAAAAACACTCTACTGGTGTGCACACACTAGTGGCTAGATCAAATCAACAGCCCTTCATTGCAGATGCTCTAGTACTTGAGTCAACCGCTTCACTTTCTATTTAATTTAAGGAGGGGTATAGGGGAATATCGCACCTGGGAATGGTTGCATTACCATAAAAATCATAAATGTTCTACCAACAACAAAAAGTAAGAATCACATCTTGATAACAATCTGTTTTTTTTTTTTGTATTTTTTTAACCTTCACAGGGTTATGGAGGAAGTAATCCACGACCATCTTGGCCTCCTCACTTGAACTCATTTGGATGAATGCCTGAAAGTTAGAAATGACAGAATAACAAGCAGTAACTCAAAAATGAATACACAGACAGTACAGCAACAATGAATGAAAAAGAAAAGGCTTGAAAAGCAAGGACCTATCTGATGTGTTTTCGTACTTGAAGAAATCTTTTTGTTAAAATCATTGATTATGACATTATAACATGCCAGCAGCAAAAAAAAAAAAAAAAAGCCCTTTAATTATATATTCTTTGGGGTGAGGGCACCCTGGTGGCTCACTGAGTAGAGTGCGTACCACGTAAGGCTGAGTCCTTCCCGCAGCAACCAAGGTTCAAATCCAGCCCGCGGTCATTTGCTGCATGTCCTCCCTTCTCTCTCCCCTACCCTCCTGTCATACTCTCACACTGTCTCCATCAAATAAAGCGTAAAATGCCAAAAATAAATCTTTAAGAATTATATATTCTTTGTGCATGGCACCCTTGATAATTTGGCCAGGTCAAACGCGTGCATGTTAGGGATGTGACTTTGGCTCAATTTTGACATAGAATAACATTACTTTTTTTTTTTCCTCCGTTTTTCGTTTCAGTAATTTTGCTTATCGTTTTGCCTGTTTCTTATCATTTAAACAATAAGAAGTCACATATCCCTAGTGCATGCATGCCCATTTCAGACCTTCGTTTGCTTCATGCAAACTCCAGGTTTAGGTATTTGTTATATTTTTAACTGCACAACAGGACACAGGTAGCCTGGCATCGCCAGACCAATTCACAAATGTATATTAGTCTGGAACCTCTTAGTTAATTTTCGATTTCCAAGGGGCGTTATCAACGCGTGCAGACCATCATGCCTCTGGACGCCTCTGGACTCTGTGATGCAGCGCTGAGTAACGGAAAATGTAAACAGACTACAGCATGCAGCACAGAGATGAGCTGTGATGGTGTAGCATTGATATGTCTGTGAATAAGTGTTATAAGCCGTTTTTGCCATACAAATTTGAAAATACAAGGTGTTATTCCAGAGTTACCTGGTTCCCAGGCTAGGACAGAGGTGCATGTCAGCAGGACTGAAATGCATACTCACAAACTCATCAAACTGCTCCATGTTCTTGATGGTTCCAAAAGGCCCCAGGATTTTTTCTATGTCAAACCATTGAATTGCGTGACGAGAAAAGTTGGCCACCACCACCGCTCCCTCCGCTTCCTGAAAAGAAGAGCATTATGGGTAATTATTTGTATTTTATTTAGCCTTTATTTATCCAGGAAGTCTCATTGACTTGCATTGTTTTTATTCATTTTACATGTATGTCTATTTTACTGCTTTTACTTTGTGTATGCTATTTTACTGTTTTTATTACTGTATGTCATATTCATTTCATATAGTTTACTGCTGTGAAGCACTTTGGGCTGCAATTTTTGTATGAAAGGTGCTATACAAATAAAGTTTATTATTATTATTATTATTATTATTATTATTGAGAATAAAATCTCTTTTTCAAGAGAGACCTGGCCAGGGTAGTATCAGTAGGCCTTCACAATAGTTACAGACAATACAACAGTCAACAATACATACAACAATACAGAGATACAGCTACTCAGTCTCGACAAAAACAGGGCATCTCAAAAACAGTTACATTCCTCAGTTACAGTATCTTGTAGAGAGTTTTAAAATCACCCAGAGGTATGAAATTAACTAAATCCAGCTCTTCTTGTAGTTTATTCCACGGCATGTAATTAGAAAAAACTGTTTTTCCCTAACTTGGTATGAGCCATGGGAACATTATAGAACATGCTATGATCATCAGGAAAATCTTGTTTAAACTGCATTTATTCATGGTTGGCCAACATCGTTCCTTAGTTTAGTTTTAAGGCTTTTCTTTTTTTTTTTTTTTTCCTTCTTCTTTTTCCTCCATTTGTTTGCACTTATAAGAAACAGACAGATAAAAAAAAAAGATAAATCTTACCTCCCTCATCATTTGTTCCGTCTCTGGGGACCAGTCCCTCGTTATCCCTCCCATCTCCGGGGACCAGTCCCTTGAAAGCATCCCTGTCTCCGGGGACCAGTCCCTTGAAAGCATCCCTGTCTCCGGGGACCAGTCTCTTGCCATCCGTCCTGTATCCAGGGACCAGTCTCTTGGCATCCGCCCTGTCACTGGGGACCAGGCCCTTCTCATCCGTCCCATCTCCGGGGACCTGTCCCTATTCTTCCATCTGGTCTCCGGGGACCAGTCGCTATTCTTCCGTCCTGCCTCTGGGGACAAGTACCTATTCTTCTGTCTGGTCTCAGGGGACCAGTCACTATTCTTCTGTCCTGCCTCTGGGGACCAGTCCCTATTCTTCCGTCTGGTCTCAGGGGACCAGTCTCTATTCTTCCGTCCTGCCTCTGGGGACCAGTCCCTATTCTTCCATCTGGTATCCGGGGACCATTCTCTATTCTTCCGTCCTGCCTCTGGGGACCAGTCCCTATTCTTCCATCCTGCCTCTGGGGACCAGTCCCTCGTCTCCCGTCCTGTCTCTGGGGAGCAGCCCCTCGTCTTCCGTCTTGTCTCTGGGGACCAGCCCCTCGTCTTCCGTCCCGTCTCTGGGGACCAGCCCCTCGTCTTCCGTCTTGTCTCTGGGGACCAGCCCCTCGTCTTCCGTCCCGTCTCTGGGGACCAGTCTCTTGCACCATTTTT